>WRNY01000010.1:600000-761320 GCA_012978405.1 Pseudocercospora macadamiae | reverse complement strand
CCTTCTGCCCCCCCCCCCCCCCCTCCTCCTCTCCTTCCGCTATCAACTACTCCTCACTCTTCTCATTTCAACGCTCAGCGGTTGGACCAAAGCCTTAGACTACCGACCATCGCATTCGAGTGTGAGCTGCGGCGGCGAGGCAAAAGTAGAAAAGTGGGGCAGTCCGTCTTCACCTCGCCAGACCGCTCTCCGGGAGACAATGAACTGAGCTCTTCGGTATTGAACCAGCAATTTCTATAGATAGGAGATAACTTGAACTACTGGGAGTAGAAAAAGGCATTCAGACATAGTATGTGTAAGTTTATCTTCATCGTGAAGTAAGTCGCTCCACTTCTTCTACAGTACGTCTCCTAGATTGTCACAAATGTCGAATACTTTTCGATCCCTTTCGCTGGCTTCTCTCGTTGCTGACGTGGAACACGACTGTATTCGGTTGTTCGGAGCGAGTTAGGCGGTATGTTGTCGGTGCATGCGGCTGCTGCGCGTCAATACCTTTCAAGATCTGCAGTAAGCGAATGAAGTCATTTCCTGGGAGTTGAAACTGGTTACTGTGAAGTGTGAACCTTGTAGGGGAGATGAAATTATCCAAGTTGCGTATCTTTACGTTGAAGAACGTGACATCAATCTTGTAATCTTCAAGGGACTTGTCGACAGTTGTTTGAACTTCATCTTTGACTGTGGAGAGTTCCCTAAGCTCTTTCCGAATCTTGGTTGTCGTGTTTCGCCAGTCTCTTTTTATGAACCTTGTATGGCAGCTCTTCGACTCTGAGCAAATCGATATTGTTGGTGGTATCTTCAATGTCGGCATTGATTTCGTTCAGGTGCGTTGCCACAGTAAGGGTATCGGCCGTGAGCTGCTCAAGAAGCAAGTCGATGTCATTCTTGTGAGCCTCATGCCACCGCACTGATCTCTTGGCACCGGGAAGCCTCTTTGTTTCTGAGAGTGGGTTCACTAGGATTCATCTCCATCCGATTCCTGACGGCAAGGCCAAGGAGCGCTGCGAAGGTATGCCTCTCACAGCCGAACTTGTGTTGGTCGTATTTTCCTCGAAGCCTGATATAATATGTGGCATTCGGCAGGAACCTGATTGACGTACTCTTGGCGAACATGTCCAGCGCCAGTCTGCGCTCTTGTATTTGTAGTGGCGGATGGCGAGGGTCTTGTGGAGCTTGACTACGTCCACATAAGTGGAGTTGCTTTGGCTCTCTCTCTTGTCACCCTTGTCACTCTTCGCAGCAGCTGATCTGCTCTTTCCGCCCACGCGTGAATGAACTCTCGAACAGCGGTGCAGCTGATCGATGCTTCAGGGTCGAATGGTGCTTGAGAACGGATGGGTGCGGGAGGATCGCTGTCAAGGACAGAGCGTGGTCGAAAGTGTCAGACACAGGAGCAGTTGTGCTACAAAGCCGGCATCTGTAGCCTGGACGGACTGGCTCTGTTGTAGATTCAATGATCCTCCCCACTCGTCACATTGATGAGACACGCTGAAGAATCAAGAAGACACGCCCTTCAAAGCTTCAGAGTGTGTGTAATGAGGAAGTGGTGGCGGAGACAGAGAAGCGTATCTTCTTGAGCCACCAGACCCGCTTTCTCATGTCTCAATGCTTCATCGAGTCTCCAATACACGATGTGCATGCAGAGCAGATTGTAAGCTTCGTGTCGGTCGCCGAAGTAGTGTTCGACAAGCGTGACAGACGCAGTCATCGGATGGTGCTGGATGTGTCGGACAGAGGACAAGAAGACGAATCCACACGTGTCGCATAGAGTTGCAGACCTGGACGCCAACGAGGTGTAGTATCGTTCCATACTCTGCTTTTCCTGGTCTGGGTTCTCTGCAGATGCCTCTCATTTGGTGCTGAGGTCGTTGGTCATGAGGGCATGATGTTGCAGCAGGACTACAACTCTTCGGAAAGTGTCGGAGCGCCCTAAATTCGCTTGCTCTCTTCGTGCTTCTGCTTGTCTTCTGCTTCGATGGATGAGACAATTTCTAAGCCTCGAATCACCTCCAAGGCGACAACAATGATTTTTCCTTACTCGCTCCGCACAGAGCTTCCACGGCATGTTCCAATTGACACCACCTCATTAGATTGGCTCAATGACAGCGAAGTATTCAAAGCACAACCTGTGACGTGCTCTGGAGTTGCTCTTGGGCCTGGGGATAGCATAGAGTCCTGCCCATTGATCGCGGCCAACAAGGCTGTGTATTGCGTCTCGGAAGTCGCGAAGCAGCCCCCAATAGAGGGAAATAGCATATGCCCGTTGTTGTTGAAAACTGCTTATGAGGACTCTGGAATTTCCGGAACAAAGCCGCGCACTGAATTATGCGAGTCCAGAGCAAGCTGTTGTATATTCGAAGATTGGAATGTTGGGATATATCTGAGCGGAGTTCCGTCACGTAGACAATAATCCTTGCAAGCTTCCATCAGGTTTTTATCGAATGTTGAGCCGGTTGAACAAGTCGTGATGTTCGCGGGTGCAGGAGTAACATTGGACGAGCGCAAAAGCAACGGGCGGTATGGTGTCGAAGAAGCTCTGTTGACGGCCGCAGGAACAGGGGACTAATTGCTGGGTGGAGTTGCCATGGATGCTAGTGTTGCTTCCAGTACCGATAAGCTTGTGAGCGTCGAGGATGTCGGCAGGGTGTATATACAGTGATGTCCATGAGTATTGCAAAGGGTAATGATAGGAGGTAGAGTATCGTTAGCATGTGTAAGACGGAAGGAATCGACCATCTTCACAGTGCTCTATATCGTGTAGTGCAATGTTTGCTGCCTTCATTGAGGGCCTCCCATCTCGGGTGCGGGTTTGCCCTTAGCAGGCCTCGGGTAAACAAGCATGCATGTTTGCTCCTCGAGCGCTTATCACAAGCAGTCTGCTGCACGCTGCATGTGCAGACAATCCAAGAGCCTCGCCCGAATCTATGCTTCCACCTTCACCCCCTCCACCTCCACCCTCTTCGCAGCCTCCCTCTCCTCCACCTCCCTCCTCTTCACCTCCTTCTCCTCTCTCTTTCTAAAAACCTCCAGCACCTTGCCCTGCCCACCAATCCACCTCTCAATCTCCAAATCCAACCTCGCCAACTCCTCCTTCTTCCCCATCGCCTCCTTCTCCAACGCCAATTTCCTCTTCACCAAAACCAATCTCTGCTCCTCCAGCACCTTCCTCTTCTCATGCTCATCATTAATCCTCGCAATCGTCAAATCATGATCCGAAGCCTCATGATACTGTGGATGCGCCGCCAGAAAATCTTCCGTAGGAATCATAGGCAATGACAAATATTTATGGTCGTAGTCCTCACACGCTGCGATTTCACCGCGGAGATGACGTTGTTCGTAGTACAGGTTTTGGAGGGTTAAGTGGAGAGAATCGATTTCTTGTCGGGCTTCGGTGGTTTCGTGTTTTGTGGCGCGTACGCTCATGACGGCTTTGCGGTTGAGACCTCGGAGGATGGCGAGTCTGGATGCGAGTTTCTTTTGCTCTGTGTTGAGGATGTCGCTTTCGTAGGATGCTGCGCCGTTTTGTGAGATGAAGGTGAGCATTTCGAGGCACTGGCGGCGGGATTCTTCCGCGGCGGCGAGGACGGAGAGGAGGGTAGGGTCGGTGATGAGGTCGGTGGAAGTCATTGTGAGCGAGCGTGTTAGTCGTTTGAGAACCAGTTGAAGTCGATGATGTTGTATACAGCTCGCGATTCAAGAAAGGTCGCGCGACTTCAGATGCAAGGTGCGGGTAAGGCCCGTGCGTTACCCGCGTTCACTTTCACTTTGACGGAGTCAACTCCGTCTTCAATCTTGGATCGTCGATGAATCTAAATGCAGGCAGGCAGATTGATCCACGTGCGGCCGACGTGTCACAGAACATGGAGCATGAGAATGTGATACTTGGTCCTGATTACGACATGTTCAATATATCTCCGAGATGCATCTATGTCCTCTTCATATGCTTCTTGTCCTGTTGAGTTCCTAGCATCTAGCTCCCTGGGGTATCTGTTGTCTCCAAAATCCCTCTATACAAATTACCTGGCATTGCCGGATCGTAGTCCGTTCCGAGCCATCGTCATAAATTCCCAATATGCCCAAATCAACTCCCCCTTGCGTCGGTCTCGCCGAGCTTTTCCTTGGTCCCGACGGTGACCCCGAGACATGCCGGTCTCATGTCAAGCTTTTTCTTGTTGTGCAACTTTCAAGCTTACGCATGCGTCTTAGGCATGGGGCTTTGTGTTGCCTTGCTGATCGCACAGTATTCCATAATGAGTCGCTGCAGGTCGTGTAATTTGTACGGCTTCGTCATGAACCCTTTCATGCCAACCGCCGCAGCTCGCTCCAGCGCGCTGTCTGTCACGTCGGCCGTGACAGCAAGCACAGTCGGCTTGCACTCTTGGGCGATTGTGTCCAGATTGAGGATCCGCTCTGTAGCCTCGTAGCCGTCCATCAACGGCATCCACAGATCCATGAGCACAACATCAATCTGCTCACGTGCGCTGCGAGGCACAGACATCTGGCGTACGGCTTCAGCACCATCATGAGCTTCGATAATGTTCCTGTAACCAAACTTCCCAAGCATGCTGACAAGCAACTTTCGATTGATTTTGTTATCCTCGGCCACCAAGAACGTAAGTGGGTACTTCTTCGCTAGCTCTCGATCGATGGTCGGATTACCAACGGACTTCCGGACTCGCGGTCGTGGAGGTGCGATCTGAGCCGGTGGAGATGGTGTCGAGGAAGTGGTTGGCGGGCTATCAATCGTTGCAGCCGGAAGAGTGATGTTGACCACTTGGGACTTGGGCGAAGGCGGTGTTGAAGGAATATCCTGTCCTGGTAGATCGCACATCCGTGCTGGCCCATTGCTGACTACATCGTGCAATGCACGCGACCACTTTCGCGGACTGCCCGGTGCTGCGGGTAGGGGCTTCATATGTGGTGGTTCTGGTTGTGCTACAGTCGCGCGGCGAGGCAGCGGTGATCCAAATGGTGACGCAGGGCGACTGACAGTCTCTCCGGCGTGTAGAGGGACCTTGATCTCAAATTCAGTGCCATGGTTCGCCCCTTCCGTCTCGGCTCTCGTGCAATTCAGGTCGCCACCCAGCTTCCTTGCAATGCCCTTTGCGACCAGCAAGCCTAATCCAAGACCATCACTTGACCGTGTTATCGATGCATTCTGCTGCGAGAATGGCTTGAACAGTCGAGGAAGGAAGGCGGCAGGAATCCCAGGTCCATTGTCCGCTACTTTGATCGAGATGAAGCGACCACGATGGCTCATTCGTACATCCACTGTGATACGACCGTCAATCCTCTGGGTGAACTTGATAGCGTTCAAAAAGACGCAGGATATCAATTTGCTCAAGTCTTTCTCGTCGACGAACATCGTATGAGGAACACCTGGGTCGATTCTCCATTCGATGATTTTCTGACCAAGGGTACCATCCGATCCTCTCGTCCGCACTTCAATGATCTCGCCTTGCTCCGTTTCCTGGGCCATGGCAGAATCTGGTCTCCCTCCAACTTTCAGGCCTTCGTTGATGACGTGTTGCAGTAGCTCGCGCAAGCTTGTGTGTCGCAGACCAGGGGCTATGATGCGATTAACGTGGCCAGTAAACCCTGCCGCAAGCGCTGCATCTTCAGCCGTAGGTGCATCCGCGATAGTAGCATTTGGCTGAGCCTGTTCCTGTACCTTTTGCGCTTCTTGCACGCCCTCCTTGACATCCGAACAGTGCGTACACTGAGCAGATGTTGGACGTACTGTGCGCGGTCTCTTAGCGGCATCCGCAGCAGCGTTGGAACTCACGTTGCTGCCGTTTCTTGAGATGTCGCCCTCCCGTCGTCGCTTGTTAGGTCGTGACAGTGGTAGGTTACTGCCAGCTACGAGAATGTCGGGTCTTCGTTCTGCGGTAGCTGAAAACGGTGAATATGCCTCGTTGAGATCGTCGATGAGCTGTGCAGGAGCGTCAGGTACGCTCATATCCATATCGTAAGCGTGCACAACATTGTCTGCCGCTTCCACTGCTCTCCGTGAGCTGTCCTGTACGGTCTCAATTTGGTCCTTGAGCTGCTCAAATACTTTCCGCAATCTTGGGTCGGCCTGGGTTTCCACTGCTTCTTGCACTGTCGTGTACATTACATCTAGCATACCTACAATACCCTGCATCGGAGTTCGTAGCTCATGTGACAAGCTGCCCGCGTACGGTCGAAGCGACTGGGCCACAGTCACTGCATCATGTGGTATCACACGGGGCCGATCCGATACATCTGGCCGCGGACGAATGAAGTTGGCACCTTCGAGGAAGCGTTGGCATATCATATCTTCGAGTGAATGCATAAGCATTTCCATAAAGGCCCAAGATAATTTCCGCTGAGCCGCTCGTTCGACCGAGAACATCGCACCAAAGTGGCCAAAGCATCTGCCTTCATCGAAAAGTGGTAATGCAATATATGCTTCGCATGGTGTTGGCAAGGTGTTCGGGTTGTTGGTAATGAATTCGCTTAGTCGCTCGGGGATGACGAACACTTTATCGTGTCGCATGTACGCGCATGGGCAACCATATGCGTGGAATTTGGTTGACCTGACAGTGTTCTTCGATCCATCGTTGGCGTGGTAGTGAAGAGCGGCCGCCATAATACAAGACCCTGGTTCTCCGATTGGCGGCATTTCCACAGCCGATTCCTGGTCGTCTACCAGCACCCGCTTCATCACGAAGCAGATGTCTGCTCCCAGTAACTTCGACATTCCTTCGGGCACCACAGCCCAGAAATCGTCCACGGAAGCTGTTCGCATTTCGGCCTTGAGCGCAACCAGGTTCTCCAGGGCATTGTTTTCCGCAGGGGAGTAGAGCCGGGCGATCTCGTCCTTGAAACCGGCATCTCCAGCTTGCAAGACACCCTGGGTGCCATGGTGCGGAAAACATATCGTCTGGCGCTCCATGGCCTGCTCTTCCACCACTCCTCCGCTCATTCCTGTCGCTCAATCTCTCGTCACGAGCGAGAGCTCTGTCGCACCCATCAAATATCCCAATTGCATGCCCATGCAGAGTGCAATATTCTCCAAATGTCCACAACAGGAGCCGGTCCTGAGGTAGAGGATTTCGTTTGCTGAGAAATCAGTCTTACAGCGAAGTTCAAGCAGATGTCAAAGTATTTCCAGGGGATCCAGCAATACGGTCAAGGTATCTGCACCCGCGGCATGATCACAGCAAAGATCAGCAGGTTCGGGATTCCAAAAGGCGCGTGGCGGTAAATCACTGACCCCACAGCAGCGAGAGATCCGATTAGCAGAAATGGCAGGCTCTGGACCTGGTGTCTTTGTTGTTGGAGAGAAAGTTGATCGGGAAGCATGTGCCTTTGTCCGCGCGGCTGTCTCTGCAGCGGACCAAGATGATACTGCTGTAACACGTCTCTCCAAACTTGACCCGATGTCACCTCTGTCTGTGAGGCGCCGCAGAATAGAAAGCCAAACGGTCAACGCTCGCGGTGAGGCGTCGAGCGATGCAACCTGAGCCGGTTTGGCTGGTGCGCGAATAGATGCGGCCCGCGGTCTGAAGAGATCTAGAACGCTTGAATCGGCAACTCATCGACCGCCAAGCTTCCAGCGAACTGGCCAGCTTGCCGATCTTTGCTGCACAAGGACGACCTCGTGAAAGTGCTTGCCCTGGATGCCAAACATCACGCTTCTCTTACAACACCACCAAAATCTCTGAGCTTCAACACCGTGATGGCGACGAGTCTTGCGGGCAAAGTCCACTCACACGCGCACGTCATTATTCAAACCTTCTCAAGCCCATTGCGGGTGCTGCACAACATGCCGCCGCTTACGACCAGTCCAGCCCGTGGCGCTTTTGGCTGGCGCTACCGTGGACCTTATTTCTTGGATCAGTCAGCATCCCTTTAACCCACATCTTTTGTCTTGGACAGCGCGTCTAGAATTGGAAAATGCCAACAGTCTGTAATAACAGCAGCCGGACATCCGGCTTCTCCAGTCACTGCGTGAGAAACCCTCCACCTCAAAGGAGAGCTGCGGGTGCGGGTCTGAAGCACGCAAAACACCTTGTTTGCCCTAACGTCGCACCAAGATGCTGACCAGGAAGCAGCTTTGGGTGGACGTCGGCGGATGAAGCTGTGCTTCCCCAACAGCTCTACCAGCGTACCACTCGTTTATCACCGTCCTTCGCGTGCATGTGGAGGAGCTTCGGGAGATTATTTGAATTACAACCAGATGTCGCATCGAGCTGGTCAAGATGCGAAACCGACCTCTCTCGCACTCCTTTATTATTATGACACGACCATTCTGTATGGCTTAAATTATCACAGCTCCTGCCTGTAACGGCCAAGCGAAAGTGTTCCACCCTGAATATCCGCATCTACCGTGGCTGGATGAGTCTTCGCGCGAGCGCCGCCGAAAGTATGGAGTGCAATGGCCACATCTTATCTGAACTTCCGCTGTCAGCACAAGTTTCTTCACCAGCGAATGTGGGGAGGGAGCGGCAACGTGAAGACGCCGAATTATGAAACCGGAGATGAACAATTTGATCAAGAGGATTTACATCAGCTGATCAGCTGGTACTCATCAGGCTATCAGGCTATCGAATATACAACAATGATCGGTCCATGCTTGAACATTGCTCCACGGCCTTATGTAAGGGTTGTGGCAACCCTCACGCTATCCTGTCGAAGTCCAGTGGTCCAAGAGAGGACTACTTTCATAAACAAGAGATGAAACAGGCATCGCCGATGGCCTCAAGGCAGCAGTATTCAGATGAGGGCCTAATCCACCTACCCGATATCACCCCTGCACAGCTACCATGTTTTGTTATAGGCGGACCTGGCGCCGAGTCCTCGCAACTTCCTAGAAGAGTAAAGGCGTAACTCAACCCATCTGACCAGATCCGGCTGTAGGTCACTGCAGACTGCCGCTCAACACTATACTCTGCACTGACATTCGAAGCAATCGACTCACGCGATGGTCGTGAACGGAGATCTCCGAACGACGATTACGACACACGCTGTTGGCCACGCAGGCATTTACAATGATCTTCAAATTCATGCCAAGAAATGCGTGCCCTGGTACTGCCTTCCCACGGGCCTCAGCACGAGCACTTCCGGCGGCACATGGAGGCTACAGCGCTGCAGTATATTTAAAATTCTCATTGCCATTTGCTGCGGCTTTGGCTCCACGCATTGTGCGTGCTTGACGTTACAACGCTGCCTTAGGTAGCATCGCATATCTGGGCTTGCAGTTTCGCTTGATGTTTGCACAACTGCATGCTAGGCTTTGCCTTCTTGCAAATTGGTCGCGCTATCGCCTTGGAGAAAGGGCTGCTTTGTGGGTGTAACAGAGCATCTGAGAGTACTGGGTTGACACTGGCGACCCAAAATCTGGCGCCTGTGCCAATGATTGCCATTGAACTGGCCGTGTCGATACAAGGCTACTATGGATGGTGTGATTCCTGGAAGCTGGTGATCTCACATTGCTAACGAAGTTCTTATTGCTTCAATTGGTGATACCGGGTATCAATATTAATGCATTCTGTTTTCTTGCTTCCAGTATGTACAAGCGCGAGCTTGTGAAGTCTAAATGCAATGCCAAGAAACCCGACCCACCTGACTTGGCACCTTCCATTCCGCGCAATGAACGCAACAACAACAGACACCATCACACCTTGCCTCGCATTCATGCGCAGACCAGCGCACATTTGCGAACGAAAGACTTCATGCTTGTGTCACCGACTTCGGCGCGTACTTGGCTTCACGACGCCGTTGCAGTCTTCGAACCATATTAGCTGGCCAGAACCAAGTGTATCGAATGCTCACGGAGGCCACGATGAGAACGATACAGATGGCCACGATTCCTAGAGACTTCCAGAACTCCCTTTGCGTCCACGCGCTCTGCCGAATATCGACCAGGTTCATGCCGAAGTAAGAGGTGAACACGGACAAAGGCATGAAAATGACTGCAACAGCTGTGAAGATGAGCACAGCTCTGTTGTTCAGTTCTGTTGCGATGGCGCGTTGACTCTGATCGAGGGAACCAAGTTGGAAGAGCTGGTGCGCTAGATGTCAGCGGGAGAATGATTCGTTATCTCTCCGGTACGACATACCGCTTCACGAGCCTGCTTGACATCCTCAAACAGGTTATCGACGTTTGCTACCTCATCGCGAAGAATAGAAGCCGCCCATCGAGCGCGTTGCAGAGCGGTGTTGGCTGCCGCGTTGTTCACTGGAAGTTGGCCGGGTCGTCCTTTCTGGTCCTCATCGTAGTGGCTCTCAAGATCTTTCTCGAGCCTTTCGAAGAAGCTGAGCTTCCGGTTATTCGAAATGCTCAGGAGTTTGAGTTCATCGAGGCAAGATATAAAGTCCTTTATGAGCCTCACAGTCGCATCACGCTCCCAGGGCTTGAAGCGGCGATCTTTCTACGAAAAAGTCAGTTGGGATCCCCCGCAAAGCAAGGAGAGTTACCTGCCAAGTCTTGGACGGCACACTGCAGTGCAGATAGGACTGAGCTCCCGGCTCGTCCACTGGTCATATTGTTGGGTGCGATTCCAAGCTCGCTGATCAGGTAAACCAAGAACCATTCTACAGAATGGTCGTACCAATCTCTTGCGCCGGTCTCCTTGAGCCACGCCATCATATTTCCAATCACTGATGAATCGCGATTGAGCAAGCGATGCAGTAGAGGTTCCTTCAGGTCTACATCGAAGTGCTTGTGCAGCTGGTCTACCCCTGTCGCAGCCGACATAGTCAAGAGAATGTCTAACAGAGGTTAGCGAAGTGGTGGAGACACATCCTGAAGCAACCTTACTGTCAGATCTGTGAAAGCAGCGGAATGGAGCTATCACTGCCTGGGCATGTTCGAACTGCTTCGTCTTATTAGAGAGCACAGATTGATCCATGTCGCCATCCAATCCCAAAGGTCGCAAAGGTCCATCATGGCTGTGAAATGCCAGGTGCTCAGAGAGCTCAAGCGGTATGTCTGGTGTGGCCAAGTCCCAGAAGCTGCGATCTTTGGCTCTGTGGATTTCTCGCCACGTCAAGTCCGCCTGGAAAGAATCGTTGTGGTCACCATCAAGCGCACGATTCTTGAGGGCTTGCGACAAGTCCTGCTCAGTGTGCAATTGCTTGTACACGTCTCTTTGATGCTGAATCTCCTCGCGTTCCCTGAAGTGCATAGCATCCAATTCGAGATATGGAAATCCAACACCGCCTGCTTCAACAAATGGGCGTACAGGCTCCCAATCATAGCGAAACATATCTTCGATGGACTACAATTAATTAGCGAATGCAACCTGACGGATCCAATCCCACCCACCGAGTGCATCAGACCCTGCCCGATCGGCGCGTGACTTCAGCGTGCCTCTGGTCAGCTAAGAACACTTGCAAGTAAATGAGTACTCGGCTTACATCCACCTCATGACAGCGTTCTCTGGCTTCGCTTTCCAGAGACTCTCGATGTCACCAACCCTACCGCAAGTTATGGTACTACTGTCGGTATAGACGTCGCACACCAATACTGGAAGCTCCATTCTCGGCGGGAATGCGTTGTGGACAACATTTATCAGATCCTGTTGGTCCGGCGGAGTAACTTTGGTCTTTGCCCACGATGTGCAACGTGTCAGCGGATCATCATGAAATCTCTGCTGAGCCTGATATGCCTTGAACCGCTTCAAAACCTCCGCATCCGCGGCTCGCTGTTCGGCTCCGTCAATAGCTTGTCGCGATGATTGCTTCCTCGGCGTGTGATCGCTAGGATGCTGAATGAACTGTTGCAAGGCATACTGGGCCGAGAGAGGCTGGCTGCTATAGCTCCGCAGTGTCGCATTCAGCTCAGCAGAAAAGTTTGTCGAGTTCAGCCCAATTGAGCTCGAACGACTTTCTTGCGATAACTGCGCTGGGGTCTTCTTCTTGGCTTCGTGATGTCGTTCGTCAAGAGTAGGCGGCGCTGCCTGTCTGCTGTCAGCAAACAATCGGTAACGTGAGATCACTTCAGGTCTCGGCCTACCATAGGCTGACCACGAAACAATGCGTGCTTTCGATGGCAGCCTTCTGCAGCACTCCTCCCACTCATCTCTATCCCTTCGTTACTGGATCTGGAGCCTTTCGACGACATGACTAGCAATGTGCTGGACGCGTCCTAGAACAAGTATTTTCCCGGGTGTTGTGGTGTGAAGCTCTCGGTACTGCAAGCTCATGCATGCCGGAATAATATACATGTCAAGAGGTACTCTGTACTCAGGTCCGCTTTGACTGCGCCACGATAAATAACATCAGGCTGGACGGTGTCACAGACTTTCCGATTTCCACGAAGGATTGTCACGCAAGACGAAGTGGGCAGTGATTGGTGATCGGGCAGTTTTCTGCAATCAAAGAAGGCTTGCGTACACTTTGGTGGATCGCATTGCTGTTGCATGGTCTGAGGTCTGGTACACTACAGACGTATGAATGAAACCCGTGGCTCAGGTACTGCGCGGTGTAGAAGATCGGCACATCCTGAAGGCAACATCAAAATAATTAGAGTCGTTGTTGCCGACTAAGTTCCGTGAAAGGCGACGACTGCGGCCGCAGGCGCGGAAACGCCTGCCACAGAAATGGTTAGCACCATGAAAGGACGATATGCTAGCGTCTAGTCTACGAGCGCGAAGCGTGGTTGACGCCAAGAAATGAGGTTCTGCTCAGCTTTGGAGCTTGGCCCAGAGCTCTTCGATGCGGCCTCCAAACCTTCAACTCCGATTCTGCTTGCCGGAACGAAGGAACGATCCACTTCAATCCTCTCAGCCTCATATTTGAAGCACATGGACGGCACGCTTGGTACGAGGGCTTCCTTGTTGCAAGCTGCAGCTCGAGTAGCGCGATCCACAATGTAACGCACACACATGGCGCTAATGCTATCATTGCTGTCCGTGAAGGTGGCTGTGGGCAGCATTGAAACTTGAGGCGTCACAAAGTACGAAACGAAGTGAAGCTTGACAGCCCAGAGACGAGGTTGATTGGTCTGCAGACTCTTCTCCTTCGACGACCCAAAAGTGGCAACAATGCAGCTGCCTCGCATCTCTGCTCGGCACTCATCACAAGACCAACTGCATATTGTCGACCGAGCGAGGTCAAGGCTAACGAGGTCGAGCGGGCTGTATGCAAGCCTGATTCTAGTAGCGTCCGTGGCGATCCCTTCGCAGCAGCTAATCATTCCGGTGTAGGATGTGCCCAATCGCGTGCCGTGCAAATGACTTGCAATAATATGATGCCGATGGATCTTGATACAATGTCACGCCGAGCATTGTGCCTGCCGGTGGATCTCAAGACAAATTTGGCACGCAAGACTTCTTGAGCCTAACGAGATCAAGGCAGCTGAAATTGCTTGATTTTGACCAGTCAATGTCGGATCTCTTCCAACGAGAAGATGTTAAGCGGCTGGGCCGTCTAAGTGCCCATATGCTGCGCATGTGCTTGGAACAAGGCAATGCGACCCATGCCACTTGCCGCGTCGTCCAGATTACCCGATCATTGACAACGCAGAAGGAGGAATATTCAATGTGCAGTGCCGCTATCGTGGTCACAAGATTGGGCTTAACGCAACGCAGCCTCAGAGCCGCGTTCACTGATGGAGCCCATCGGAGAAGCATGTCCTGCAGCCGCAAAACGACGAGAACGACCTGCGAAGAGTCTCCATCACAATTTGCTTTCTGTTCTCAGTGAGCGCTTAAGTGGCTTCCCCAAATGCAGTGTAGTGCGCTCGCCTCATCGATCTGATTGATGATGGGCAATTCCTACCAATGGAAGCCGCGTGGGATTATTTACAGACCGAGCACTGCTCAGTTCCATGTCTCCATGACAGAAATCTACGCCCGGATGCATATACTTTACGCCAATGCACTTCTCATGCATGTTGCGTATGTACAGTACACTCATTGGTTGGAGCCAGGTCCCATCTCAGTAGCGCGGCATTTGACCGGTGAGGGAATTAGAGTTTATGACAAGGTACCAGGCTTAGGCTCAATGTGGTCTATCGACAGGCTATATGGACAGCATCAAGGGCTGTGTAACCGTACAGCAGCAAAATGAATCGCGGTCACACGGCAGACTCGATATATATCGTTTCAATGGCGTCAAGTAAAGCTCGCCACCCTCACTGTGCCACCTTCCAAACCACGTTGCTGACAGAATGGGCCATCTTGTAAGCCGGTGAACCACCAAGCAGAAGTAATCGGCCAAGCCACTGACATGTTATTAGGGACAAGACTTAGCCTGGGATTGCGGTACGTATCTGACTTCACTTTCTGCAATGTAGCTTACTCAAGGACATCTAGATGGTGATCATTTGAAGCTGCTGTCTTTCAAGGTGGATGTCAAAAATGTCAAGAAGAATTTGCTCGCCCAAGAAGATCTTGACGGGGATGATAAGATCACAGTTGCGGACAAAGGTCCAAAGGTGTGCATACTCGGCTTTATGCCCAAGGGGAAGCCCCAGTTGCTGACGACTGCCGCGATTAAGTCCTTCCGATTGAAGACTTTGGACCATGGTCAGGACCTCGATATCGATGGGACATACCACTTATCGACTTTGCTGCAAGAGCTTACCCTTCTGTCTCGTCGAGGTGAACCGACAGCTATTGTGCAAGGGGCTATGATCGCTGAGAATCCTGTGGACCGAATACGCCGACGCATTGAGCAGGACTTCTGGCCGTCGCTGACCAGGCGTATGGATCAATCACTTATTCACATCGTGGCCAATGATCCGAAAGACTATGGCGACGACCCTCGCCCTCGTATCTACGTGCCGAATAAATTGTCTGAACAAGTCAAATACTACCAAGGGCTTGCAAATCAATATCCTGGCTTGAGATTAGAAGTCAGGCTTCTGCCAACTGTGAGCGAAAATGCCGACATGGTGAAGATCCGGAAAACTCCTGGAATCCTTGCTCTTGGAATGCAGATGCATGAAGGCATGCTTCGTGGACTGCAGTACATTGTACCAGGTGGCAGGTTCAACGAGTTCTACTACTGGGTAGGGTGAAGTCTGGATTTGCCAAGAAGCTCTTCACACGCTAACACTTAGTCATTGAACAGGACAGTCACTTCACTGCCATTGGATTGCTCGAGGCAGGACGACTGGATCTCGTCCAAGACATCGTGCAACAAATGATCTTCCAGATTCACCATTACGGATGTGTCCTCAACGCAAATCGATCTTACTATCTAGGGAGATCTCAGCCGCCTTTCATGACAGACCTGGTGCTCCGTACTTACAATCGGATGCTCGCACACGGATCTGAACCGGCGGCTCGAGACTTCTTGAAACAAGGGATCGTAGCAGCTATCAAAGAGTATCATCATGTCTGGATGTCTGAACCAAGACTTGACCCTGAGACTGGCCTGACTCGCTATAGGCCAACTAGATATGGTATGTGTTTCTCTATTCACTCATGCTCTGGTCTGATTCGCTCGATCAGGTATTCCGCCCGAGGTCGAACCGGGTCATTTCGATTGGTTACTCAAGAAGTACGCCGCGAAGCATAGCATGACAGTACGCGAATTGGATGAAGCATACAATGGCGGGAAGATCGAAGATCCAGAGATGGACGACTTCTTCTTACACGATGCAGCTCTTCGTGAGTCTGGTCACGATACTTCGTAAGTTGTACGAAATTTCTGCTTTCTATGTAGTTGCTGATACACGTATCAAGCTATCGAGTGGAAGGACAAGCAGCTAACCTGGCTACCATCGATCTGGCTTGCTTACTATACAAGTACGAGACAGATATTGCTTGGGCAATCAGAGAGGTATTCGCGGACGAGCTTGAAGTGCCGTCGGAATATGGCCCAGCTGCTTCACAGAAATCACAATACTGGACAGATCGGGCGGTTCTCCGGCAAGAACGTGTCAATCAGTATTGCTGGAATCCGGAGACCGAAATGTATCACGACTACAATACTGCCAAGAAGCAGCAGACGCCTTACGAGTCTGTAACCACATTCTGGGCTTTGTGGAGCGGAATCGCCAGCGATAAGCAAGCTGCCAGTCTCGTGGAGAAAATATTGCCCAAGTTTGAACATGTGGGAGGAGCAGTATCAACGACAAAGCAACCGTATGAGCCAGACGGCCCACCAATACGTCAACGACAATGGGATTATCCATTTGGGTGGGCGCCTCACCAGATGATGTTGTGGGATGGACTTCGACGATATGGCTTCCACGACGCCGCTAAGAGGTTGGCATATCGATGGCTCTACCTCCTTACTCGAATCGCTGTGGACTACAACGGAATGATCACTGAGCGTTACGATGTGACAAGCTTTGAACTTGGGACTGGCGAAGTGGTCGAATATGGTAACCAGGGCTGTGACTTCCGTGGAGTTGCTACTGAAGGGTAAGATAGCCACTTGTCTTTGCAGCGACCTTGCTAATGGCCTGTGTGTGCAGATTCGGTTGGTCAAATGCCAGTTATACATATGGCTTGACTGTGATTGGTCCGGAGCTCATATCAGCCTTGAAGAAAGGCCAGCGCTGGGAGGATATCGTTGCGTAAGCAAGTACGGTCGTATGGTCGTATGGTCAAGATGGGCAGATAGACGAATACTTGGAAGCAGCTCAGTAGCTTCAGGCAGCATGCCCAATGACAACGCGAGGCCCATGGTGTAGCGTGCTATCTTCTTCCTTCTTGAAAGTCCCTTGCGATGTTTGCGTTCCTTCCCAAGATGAAGAAGCCTTCTGGGCTCTGGTTGAGATTTGTAGGCATCGGAGCTAAGGCCGGCTGCCGGCAAGGATTCCTAGAAAACAGGCAAGTGCGATGGTTTGGAGCGGGCCGAGAACTTCCCAGGGTTCTGGCCAACATCACGCCATGGAATAACACCAAACCTTTGCATCTAGCAGAAAGCAAAAGAATACCCCTCACAATGAAACGTCGCGAAGTGGAGGACAACTAGATCAAGGGAACGTTGATAGCCCGCGACAGTGGCAGCATGAACTCCTCTACCGCGATGAGCAGACACGGAACGAACTGCGATTGTCTCGAAGTCTGGACCACGCCTTCTAGACGCCCCAACACGGCAGTCGCCACTTTTGCCTGGGTCACTGGCGACCACGCGATGCTGTCACCGGTTTCAAGTCATGTTGAGGAGTGAGGATAAAGTCGACGAGCTGGCTTCCGATAGAATACTGGACCATGTCGACACGATCAGGAGACCAGGATGTTGGTGGCAGCCTGTCAAGCTGGCGTATTCGCTACACTTGGAGATAGCTCACTGCATAATCCAAGACGCGGCTCTTGCTATTATTGCATGCGGCTAAACCAGGTGACGCGCTCTAGTAGCCGCCTGATCCACTCATCGAGAAGAAGGTCGTAATCGCGTAGAGATAGAGATGCAGGCACGGAATGATCAAGGTATCTCTGGCGTATATACTTGATGTCGGCGGACTGCATCATCTCCACTTTTCTGCTTGCGGTCTGGACTCTTGGATTCTGAAACGAGATCTCGTCCAGACATTCGTTCGGTTGATCCTTGCCCAACTTCGGTTACGCGGGCCGAGTTATGGAGAAAGGCCCAGGTCTTCAAGGCTTGCCATCCGGCACTTCCCACGATCAGATTCCTTTCATCGACCTGCCGAGACACTGATGAGGCTGTCTTGTGGCACAAGTGTCGCATATTCGCCGGCCGTCTCGAAGACCTCGATGCCTGGACTGTACGACGGTAGGTGGCCAAGGGGTAGGTTACCTTCATTCACACTGCACCTCACTTCAAGTTTATCTTGTACACTCTTCGCTGCCCAACAAAAGTCCCCTCCTCCTTCATTTACCATCAAGAACAAGTCTTGTTCACGACACATTTGCAGAAGCAGAACTTCGTGTTGAGAAACGTATTGCATCGCACTGCCAGCAACATCAAGTCGCCTCATGACGATTTTCGAAAACATACCATCACCGGTCTTCTACAGCCTTCACGACATGGCTCAGAACCAAGAGCCTCAGTACCACTATCAGTATGTCAACATGCCTGAGTGTGTGCCGGCGTCGCCGAATCAACATCCCTCTTTAGCGGCAACCTTTGTACCTCGGATTGTCATCATTCGGAATCAAATTCGCGCAGCACACCCTAACATGTCGGACGATCAACTCAACGCAGCTGCCTTGATGCAATTGAGGAGTCAGGTGCAACGATCTTTAACAACATGAGACATACCATCGCACTGAAGTAAACTGAATACTTCATACTACTGCAACTCTTACTCGGGCTCTGGACCAAGATCGTGAACTACCAGGAGTATTTCACGCCAAGCATATATATTGTCTTTCACTGTCTCGTATCGCACACAAACAAGGTCTGGGAACAGGATAAGGAAAAGGCTCAGATTTAATATGTGCCTCGGAACTGGAACAAAGGTCATTGGCACATGGGTTTGAATGGATTTCATGATCTATTGAAGGGGGAACGAGGATGCCAACCATAAGCACCTACCTTGGCTTACCCACCAGAAAGGGAGACAGCCTACGAACAACATGGGGAACCTTACTGCAGCACACATTTGTAAAGCAGACCGGGTTGGTCCGCATCGACTGAGGATGTTGGGCTCCCAGTATTGGGACCTGGTATGACCGAAGAGACCTGAGGCTGGGTCAATTGCTTCACCTCAGGGATCACGGGCGCGAACACTTGCGCCTGTGGTGGAGTCGGATCGAGCGGAGGCGTTGTCACATCCCGCATCTCCTCCAGAATTGGCGAAGGTGGCGGAGATGACAACGGAGTAGACGTAGCCGAAGACACGACCATCACATCCATCTCCTCATCCTTCCTAGCCAGATTAGCAGTAGTAAGCCTCAAATCAGAATCAGAAGAAGAACGCAAACTCTTATCCTCACCCACCTTCTCTCCCTCCTTCCACCCCATCCTCCCCATAATCGTAATCCCACCTTGATCCGCATAAGCCGGATCACTCTCACTCCAAACCTCAAACCCACTCTTCCCATAACTCCTAATCAACTTCTTCTCCACCTCATACCAACTCCCTACCTTCTCCCCACCCCTCATCTTCGCATCCCTCACATGCCGGAAACCAGCCGGACTCAATACCACGTTCCCCTCATACCCCAATTTCGTCGGCAGTAAAGAAAGATACGTCTGCAATGCCTTTTGCGCAAACCCCTCCCCTCTCAATCTTGGAACAATTTCGAATTCTCCAATGAAGTGCAGTGAATCTTGAACAAGTTCTTCCTTATGATCTGAGAATTCTTCTCTAGGAAGACCTGTGGATTGAACGTAGATGTTTTGCATCATCATATGAAGTTCTTCGACGTTGGGGTGATCGTATTCGTTATGATGCACCATGGGTCTCTCATCGGATTTGTATCCTTTAATTCGCGGCGAAAGAAGTTTGAGGATTCCGGAACGTGAGAGTGTGTAGGCAGAGATGTAGCCTGCGTAGGAACTTGTGGCGCGGTAGACGAGTTGGATTCGGAAGGTGGCGTGGATTTCTTGGACACCTGGGAAGGTTTTTGAGGGTTTGACTGTGATGTGGGTTAGGAGTCGGGCGAGTTTACCTTCTTTGGTAGTGTGAGGTTGGGCGTGGGTGTACGTGAGGGGACGCTTGGATGTTGTTTTCTTGAGGTGCTGAGAGGGGGCGTTAGTTTTGGACTTTTTGGTCCTTCGACTTGGGGTGGAGTCCTCGTTAGAATCCTCTGTTGGCTTACGCTTGTTGCGGATTGGAAGGACTTCGGTGGCCAGACTGAGCGATTGCATTGTGTTCGTCATCCCAGAGGATGTTAGAGAGTCTTGGTTCGTGATCAGTATTTTGCAGGTATTGCGAGCCGATGGAGTTGAAGGTTGTGAGGACTGCTCTATGCTTCTGTGAGGATCGGTAAGAATCGACATGGTGGATGAATGTGTTGTTGAAGTTGTCGTGTTCACGTTTCGCAATGTCGTCGTTGGGGAGAGAGCTCAAGTATCTCGCTCGCTGAAACCTAAGAACCTGCTTAGATGGTAGTCGAGGAACAAGATGAGTTGTGGAAACGTGAATGCCAGATGTTGGAGCACTGCGTGCATATATGAAGATCACAAGAAAGGAAAACAAAGGAGTGCTTGACAATGGGTTGTTCCTTCTTTCAGCATCTTTCTTTGTTTTTACCATACAATGGGCATTGCAGCAGCCATTGTCAATCTCGAGAGTTGTTGAGTGGGTGCACTAATCTCACATTGTCTCAAGCCTGGTGAAATGACTACGTACGGGTGTCATGGCTTCTTGCAGGCGTCCGAAATCTCGTCAGAGCTTGGCCCTGTGATATGTTGGCGCTTGCCCATGCACGATGCACCCTGTACACTGCACCGTCCTGGGTGTGACGTCCTGGGAGTATTTACTTCTTTTGGTACGCCTCACCAGTGCCTCTCTGTACAGCTGGTCTCTCTGCAATACGGTCGATCCACTTGAGCAGGTGTGGGAAGTCCTGGACCTCCTCTTTGGAGAAACCACTCCTCTCCCAATTCTTGACCTACAAAGTGAAAGCCACGAGGTCAGCAAATGCTTCGGGCAGATAAGAGAAATTGTTGACTTACCCATGGCCATGTTTTGATATCAGCAACACTATACTTGCCCTTGCCAAAACCAGCTAGGTACTCTTTCGGCTCACCAGTGTATTTCCCGCTAAGCTGGATCTCGAGCACGCCAAACACTCTGAGGGTTTCATTGCGGAATCGGTTGATGGCGTATGGAATCTTTTCAGGCGCGGCACGAGAGAAGTGATTCACCTGGCCTTGATATGGAGCTCCGCTGCCATGCCAAAAGAAGGTCCACTGCAATGCTTGGTTCCGCTCAAGATCGTCTGTGAAGCCGAACTTGTCCTGCTTGTCCGCAAACTTGAGGAGGTAGAACAGCTCGGCGGAGGTCTCGTGGACCGTGAATGGTGGTGACTGGGTGTTGTCGACAAGGACTGGGATTCTTCCATTTGGGTCAAGTCTCAGGAACCAGTCCTTCTTCTGCTCATTGGTGCTGCACAAAAAGTGAGCATTTGATTCAGGTTTAGACGGAGGCAATGCTTACGAGATGTCAATGATAGTGGTTGTCCACTCGGTGCCATAAGCATCTTTCAGCTCCTCCAAGAAAATCTGGACAGCTTGGCCGTTTGGCGTGCTCTGGGTGATCAGATGTAAGCCTTTGGCGTTCTTGACGTCGGCTGGCGTTTCGTCGGTGTACAGATTGTGAGACATCTTGGCTGGTCAAGGTGTTTGCTTGGAGTTATGTCAGATCAAATTAAAGCTTTGCGGCCACGGAAAGTGATGTTTTTATATGGCCGCTTCCTGTTTGTCAGCCAATGTTTACTGATGATGTGCTACATGGCGTTCTCCACGCAATGCCCCTCATTTCGAGCTCCCTGCTTCGCAGAGCTGGCTGCAGTGTCGCGTCAGGCACGAAAGTGTGCATCGCTGATGGATTCAGGCTGAGACGGAGATTCCGCATCATTACTCATCTTCGCGTCCTCGTACGTGCGGATGTAGTGGGAGGCTCGGAGGAGTAGGCTGATGATGAGTAATGGCCAGTACTGCAGACGGGAGAGCGATGCTGTAGAGCTCAAGTTGCCTGATGCAGAGAACCTGAAAGCCTCGGCGTGCGAGTATGGACACGCGTTTGAGTATGAATACTGGGCCTCAATCTCGCTTTCCGAACAAGAACCTGTCTCATTGTTGTACTTTTCGACGTGATGTCCATTAGGTCATCTTCGTGCCTGCCAGCCCTAACATTACTACAACAGTCTACAAGCGTGCGGCCGCAGCGGACCGAAGATCCGTGAGACTTGTGCAGAAGAATATGCAGGTGCCCAGCGTCTCAATGTGCTTGTTGTTATGAGAGAGCCTTGCCTCAATTACGGCAAGAGGATCAGAAAGGTGCCGTCGACTTGCAAGGCTTGTGGAAAGCTTCGGGGTCCGGACATGACACGATTTCGCAGAAGTGAAAACACTTCAATCGGCGTCGCTCATCGCATCGCCAGGTGGAAAGGCTCGCGGCGTGTTACTTCCAGACTTTCCTGACTTGTCGGTACGCTAGACGTCGAGAGGTACATGTAGGTACCCAGGCGAGGAGAAACTTGGAAACCGAACTTTTCACGGATCCTCTTCCACGTGATATATGGGACGAGAACGTGCCCGCCGTCGACCACCTCGACCGCGACTGGACGTAACAAAGCTTGGTCTACTTGGCATCTGGCCAAGAAGTGGACGAACAGGTGCGTGAAAATAGCATTTCCTTGCGGCCGATTGATTTGCACACGATTCACGTTTGCCATTACCGGGGTCTGGATGTTCTTGGGACGATTGCTGGGGCATCATAGCAGACGTGGCCGTCTCGCTATCCTGTCGCGATATGCGGCTTCGTCGTCATGCAAAATGTCCAGCAGCACGGTACAGCACAGCACAGCCCCATTCCGCCAAACCCAGAGCTAGTTCGAGCAGTAGCTGAGCTGGCTGCTGTCCATCATCATCTCGAGGCCTTCGTCTCGTTGACATCCGTTCGCTTGGCCGGTGACGCCAGCAACAGCAGTGGTGGATACGCGCCAGCAGAAGGCTGATTACAATAATGCCATCTAGTCTTTGCGCCGCATCGCCGCCCCAAAACCTAGAGCTTAGGATACAACCTAGTCCGCCTGCTGGTACAGTACGGATACCACTACTCGCGCCTCGCGACTGCATCGCACCTCGTCTTGGCACTCCCGCGTCTGTGTCTGCCTCCGCCAGCAGCAGGGGAGGCGTGCCTATGTCGCTGAGCGACACTGCGACCTCGACTGCGCGCCGTCCAGGCAGGCGGCATGCCCTCCGCCGGACCTGAACGATCCCCCTCGAGCACACCCTCACTGTCGACCAACTCAAGCCGCCGCTTCATCTCGCGCCTGACGTCGCCCTTCGCCCACAAGACGCGCAAACTCACCAACTTCTATATCGAGGTCGATGATCCGCACCGGCAGTACTCGCCAGGTGACCTGGTGACGGGCTGCGTCAACCTCCAGGTTGTGCAACCGACCCGCATCACGCACGTGGTTGTTTGCCTTCACGGCTTCGTGCAGGTCTACAAGAATCCCGGGTCGCCGCCGACGGATGGCTACCGTGCAAACGGCGCAGGCACCGGCAGAGGCGCGAAGACGGGCGAGTACTTTGGCAATGGCTTCGCGACGCTCTTTGAAGACGAGGTCGTCCTGTGCGGAGATGGCAGGCTTGGCGAGGGTCAATACAAGTTCCAGTTCAATCTCGAATTCCCAGACCGAGACTTGCCAAGCAGTATTTCTGTACGCCATCATCCAGGCGTTTCTGTCCAAGGAAACAGATGCTAACGATGTACTTCTAGTTTGAACGCGGCACCATTTCATACATGATCACAGCGACATTAACGAGACCCACGACTATATCTCCTACCATCGAATGCGACCACAAAGTGTACATGGTCGAGCGGATAGACATATCGCAACTAATACCACCCAAAGCCCGAACCATTACATTGGAGCCAATATCACGCCGGACGAGGGCGAAAACTCAAGCGCGTCGCGTTGTCGACAATGTTGAGAGGAAAAGTCGCAAAGACGGCTCTGGTACTCAGAATACCAGTGACCAAGAGCGACGCGACAGTCAAGCATCTTCATCGCCCAGCCGTGCGAGTCTTGGCGCTGCAGCTGACGATGTCCCACAAAGTCCAGCGCCCAGCGAGATCAGCTTCGACAGTCGACTGAGTAGTATGGGTAGGCCATCCCATCAGGACTCCAACACAACGTCTCCTCGCCAAAGCGACGCCGAGCGCACGAATGGCAGCAGAATATCCCTTGCTACGAAAACCATCACCGCCACCGTGGAAACTCTGTCAGGAGGCTGTTTGAGAGGTGACAGTGTCGGAGTACGCGTTCATGTGAATCATACCAAGCATGTCAAAAGCTTGCATGGTGTCATAATAACGCTGTATCGCCAAGCTCGCGTTGACATGCATCCTTCTATCCCACTTGGTCCGACCGAGAAAGGCAAGGAGGCCAAGTATGAAGACTACTATCCAAAGTCGGTCACAGGGCTTGGCGGTCTATCCTTGTCCGGAGCCGGATCAAGCCACATGTTTCGAAAGGATCTTTCGCAGACCATTGTGCCTCTGATTGTGGACCCCAACCTTCTGACTGCGGAAGTGACTGGACGAGTGCATGTTCCAGAAGAGTGCTTTCCGACCATATCCACGGTTCCAGGAGCCATGATCAGCTTCCGGTATTATATTGAAGTTGTGCTGGACATACAGGGCAAGCTCTCGTCCCAAGATCGGAATTTCAGCAATTTGGGCGGGTTGACCAGCACCATTAATCAAAGTACTTCAGGCGAGAATACTGGACCTGGTGGATTTGGTCAGTTTGGGTCTCCCGTTATCGATACCGCTGCCGTGCGGCGTGACAAAGGTGTGGTTGCCTGCACTTTTGAGGTCATTGTGGGGACCAAAGACAGCGCTCGCAAAAAGGGCAAGCGGAAAGCAGAGGTCGTCCCAGAAGACAACGTTGATAACCAA
This sequence comes from Pseudocercospora macadamiae, assembly GCA_012978405.1. Classification (NCBI taxonomy): domain Eukaryota; kingdom Fungi; phylum Ascomycota; class Dothideomycetes; order Mycosphaerellales; family Mycosphaerellaceae; genus Pseudocercospora; species Pseudocercospora macadamiae. The sequence goes on along the minus strand of WRNY01000010.1, from coordinate 736,839 downwards.
CCTGCCGATGCACAAGCTGGTGCCACCCACCAGTCCGAAGATATGCAGCACAGCGACGAGGCATACTATGGACACGATGGCTCTACTCCACAGTATCACGGACAAGCGCCTCAGGACTACAATGGATATCACGGCTATGATGGATATGCGGGTTACAGTGGATACGCAGACCAGTATGGATACTGGCCTCCGGAGACCTATGATGTGGAGCCGCCAGTGCCAATGCCGTCGATGGAGGATGAAACGCAACTCTCGGAGAAGGAAAGGATGCGGAGGGCAGAAGCCCGCCTACTACCAAGCCAACCTCCTGGTACGGAGCAAGGCGAGAGCTCAAATCAGGCGACAGCGCCATACTTGCCCGATGAGACTCTCAATGGCATTGGCGGAGCTTCTGCGCCGCCTGATGTACTCTTGACACCACCCGCTTTCACCGCTGGCCCATCAAACCACAACGGACTCATGCCAGTCGACTACACAAGGACCATCCCGTTGCCACGAACGCCAGAGTACGCGCCACGTCGACCGGAGACTTTGCCTCCATTCCCTGAGCAATCCAGTTTGACGCAGACGCCAACACAATCCAACACCACTGCCGGCGCGACAGACGACAAGCGAGAGCTGGAGAGACGTCATCTGCAAGCAGAGGCATCCGCGCCGCCCGCAGAAGAGCCCGAGAGCTCTGGTCAAGCATCGAGTAGTAGTCACCGACCTACTGCACCAACATTCACGGAAGACGACTTGTACGGCGACGCACATGTACCGGATATGCATGACAGCAATGCACTACCGAAATATGAACGGTGAAATGGCAAAGGAGTTATGGAGTGAGGGTCTCAATGGAGAGGAATTTTCGGTAAGGTTAACGAAAGTCCATTGGAAGGACTAGATTTTGGACGGAGGCTTCAGTGCCATTTTCGCTTTCGAGCACTTGTGATACCACTTTTCAACTTGTCGACTGAGTAGTCTGACAATTTAGTACTCTCAAATGAGATGTTTTTCGATCTGCATGAGTAACGTGGTGTTCAATGCGGACTTCACTCAGGAATGCTTCCACTTGTGATCACTAACGCAGTTGCACTCGGGCTCTAGTCCATGAGCAAGGCAGTCAGGCGAGGAAAGGCGTGGCAAAGCATGAGAGTGAGAGGTGAGACCTTTGATCTTTCACATCCCATCCCGCGTCATCACGGCACCGCTCATCGTGGTAGTCAGAATGCAGACCGCAAGACTTGTAAGGGAGAAAATCCAAGTACTCATAGAGACGGACTAGAAAATGAACTCAACGATGGAGCTTGCTGATAGATCTCACAATTCATACAAGGAGATAGTCGTGTCTGGGTTCTAGAGAATATGGACATCAGCTGTTCCAAATCCAATCCGTCTTCTGAAATCGGCCTTTTCCGAATTCACCAAATTCAATCGATCCAAGTCCGACAACCACATCGAAGCTAGAATAAGCTCAAAACACACAAACATTCATATCTCGACGAGGACTATGCGATGGTCTATGTATCTTGTTCCCATATCAACTTTGCTCGAGGTCAAAATTACCCTAAGGACAGGAAGATTACCCTAAGAACAGCCTGAGGCATTAAGGATTTCACAGGAATCGGGTACGATCGCGTCGGCAGCTATCGCTCAAGACTTACAGCAGCCGCAGAGCGAAAGACCTACATCGTCAGCTTCGCCTCAGAATTCCACTATGAGTGCCTGGCAGATCTACGGGCGGGGTTTCAGCAACATATGAGCACTCAGCAGGCCTGGCGAGTAGCAGCATGTTCCGCTGAAGGCTTGGCCGTCAAGACGGTCGAGTGAAGTTTTTGAACTCCACGTCCGAGAGGTCATATCGACCTTGGTTGTGCTCCGGTAGACGTGAGATCGTCAGAATGATCGAGACCATTGAGTCAATTGCAGAATCTCACGCCCCACCCGCCACGAACTCATCACTCATCTCCACAATGCACATTATTTTGAAACGTCAAGAATGGACTTCGTTACCAGTCATTACTTCTCATTTCGGAGCTACCAGAGCTATTTCGTCCACGTGAATCTCCGTACCTACACCTACTTCTCGATCTTGCAGATGAGATCCTGTGAATCCACAGAATCGCTCTCCTTCACGCTAAGATCCTTGACCTTTCCAGAGTGAGGCGCGCTGATGACCATCTCCATCTTCATAGCGGAGAGAATGGCGATTGGATCGCCCTTCTTCACCTCGTGGCCCTCTTGCACACGAATCTCAACCACCATACCAGCCATCGGGGAGCCGACTTGACTGCTGTCGTTGGTATCGGCCTTGACTCTGCTGGTATTCTCCACTGAGGCATGCTGGTCCTGGATCGTGGCGGACCGCATCTCTCCGTTCAGCTCAAAGAAGACTTCACGCTGGCCGGTCTGTTCACTAAGCGGGCCGACAGCGAGAAGCTTGAGGATGAGCACCTTACCCTTCTCGAGCTCGACGTGGAACTCCTCACCGATCTCTGGCTTGTTGAGGAAGTACTTAGTTGGCAACACGGACAAGTCACCAAACTTGGATGTCCACTTCTTGTAGTCCTCGAAGACCTTGGAGTACATGACGTAGCTGGCGACATCGGTCTCCGAGCAGCCGCCGTAGTCCTCCTTCAGCTTGTTGCGGACCTTGTCGAAGTCAACTGGGTCGAAGTACAGACCAGGGCGCTTGTCCATCTTTCTCCTATCACGGAGGGCCTTGGAGCGCAGTGGCTCTGGGAAGCCGCCGTATGGTTGACCCATCAGACCTTCGAAGAACTCCAGAACTGAGGATGGGAAGTCGAGTTGGTCGGCCTTTTCTTCAACACCCTTGGGGTCCAGGTTGTTGGCAACCATGAATTGGGCGAGATCGCCAACGACCTTGGAAGTTGGAGTGACCTTGACGATGTCGCCGAGAAGATCATTGGCCTGCTCGTATGCCTTCTTGGTCTGAGCCCACTGAGAGCCAAGACCCTGCTGGGAAGCCTGGAAGATTAGATTGGTGAGCTGACCACCTGGGATTTCGTGCTCGTAGACTTCCGGATCTGGGCCAGTGAGCCAAGCCTCGAATGGTGAGTAGAGCATGCGGATCTGGGCCCAGTACGAGTCAATGGCTCTCAGGTGCTGAGCGTTGAGACCGGACTCGAAATCACTGCCCTCGAGCGAAGCCACCAGAGCACCAATGCTTGGCTGAGAAGTGGTACCAGACATGGAGTCAGTGGCGGCATCTACGGCGTCGGCACCGGCTTGAGCGCAAGCAACCATGGAAGCGACACCAGTTCCGGCTGAGTCGTGTGTGTGGACGTGGATTGGCAGGTCTGGGTACTTCTTGCGGATAGTGCCAATGAGGAGAGTGGCAGCCTTTGGCTTGAGAACACCAGCCATGTCCTTGATGCCTGGAGTAGATGTTAGCAGATGCGTGGGTAGTAGCTTTAGCCTTTCTTACCAAGAATGTGAGCACCCATGTTGACGATGCGGTCAACGCACTTCATGTAGTACTCCAAGTTGTACTTCTTGTCTGGGTTCATCATGTCTCCGGAGTAGCAGACGGTACCCTCGGCAACACCACCGGCCTTGAGGACAGCCTTGATGCCGACCTCCAGCTGCTCCATGTCGTTCAATGCGTCGAAGACTCGGAAGATGTCCATACCATTCTTCTTTGCCTGCTCGCAGAAGTGGAAGATAGCGTTGTCGGGGAGCGATGAGTAGGCGACACCATTGGCGCCACGCAGTAGCATCTGGAAGGGAATGTTGGGTACCAACTTCCTCATCTTCCTAAGACGGTCCCATGGATCCTCGTAGAGGAAGCGCATGGCCACATCAAAGGTAGCACCACCCCAGCACTCGAGAGCCCAAGCGTTGCTCAGAGCGTAGCTGGTCTCCTTTGCAATGTTGGTCAAATCTATTGTCCGCATTCTGGTAGCCAGCAACGACTGGTGAGCGTCACGCCATGTGGTATCCATAATCAAACAACCCTTGTTCGCTCTTACTGCCTTGGCGAAGGCCTCTGGGCCCTTCTCTGTAATGATATTTCTCCATCCCTTCTGGCAAGGCACCGAGGTGTCAATGAGGCCACCGCTTGTGTCTTTGAGTTCGGGGATGATGGCGTCGCCCTTGAACTTGGATTCGCCGATTTGGCCAATGACTTGTGGGCCGTTGACGATGAGCTCGCCGAGGTAGCTGAGGAGCTTCTGGGCACGGTTCTGGCTGCCGATGAGGTTGAACAGCTCTGGAGTGTCGTCGATAAAGGTAGTCCAGCAGTAGCCGTCGACGAAGGTTGGGTGGGTGAGGAGCGAGGTCAAGAAAGGAATGTTGGTCTTGACGCCACGAACACGGAACTCAACCAAGGCACGGATAACCTTTCTACGGGCGATCTCGTATGTTGAGCCACGGCATGTGCATTTCACCAACATGGAGTCGTAGTACCTTTGAGAAGTCAGTAAATGCTTTTGCAAGTGAAGCACAATTGAAAGAGGGTATGACTTACGGAGTGATCACGGCACCAGAAAATCCGTTACCACCATCGAGACTGTAACCTCACGTCAGTACGCTCCCATAAATGAGTGTAGATCATGCCAACTCACCGAACTCCATTACCACCAGCTGATCTGTATACTTCAATCTTGCCAGTGTCTGGGCTGAAACCTTGTGCAGGGTCTTCTGTGGTGATACGGCACTGAATGGCGAAGCCTCTTGTCGAAATTCTATCTTGAGTGAGGCCAAGCTGTTGCAGCGAGGCACCGGCTGCGATTTGAATCTGAGCTGCGACAATGTCGATGCCCGTGATCTCTTCGGTGATTGTGTGCTCGACTTGAATACGCGGGTTGATCTCAATGAAGTAATGTCTGTTCTCCTGGTCGACCAAGAACTCAGCAGTACCGGCATTTCTGTATCCAGCGTTCTTTGCAAGTCTGACTGCGTCGTTCAGAATGGCGTCGCGAGTTTCTACTGGCAAGTCCTTGGCAGGTGCAATCTCGACGACTTTCTGGTGGCGACGCTGCACGGAGCAGTCACGCTCGTAGAGGTGGACGACATTACCGTAGTTGTCTCCGAGCAGCTGCACTTCGATATGCTTTGGACGATACAGGAAGCGCTCAATGAAGACCGTGCCGTTGCCGAAAGCGGTCTTTGCCTCGGATGTAGCTCGCTCGAACGAATCCTTGAGATCTTCTTGTTTCCAGACAACACGCATACCTCGGCCACCACCACCGAAGGCAGCCTTGATAATGATCGGGAAGCCATACTCATCGGTAAACTCCTTAGCGTCTTCGTACTTGGCTACAGGTCCTGGGGTGCCGGGTACAGTCGGGACGTCTGCCTTATGTGCGAGCGTACGTGCTGAAACCTTGTCACCGAGGTCATTGATGGTCTGTGGCTTGGGACCGATCCAAATAATGCCCGCTGCCTCGACTGCTTTGGCAAATTCGTAGTTTTCGGAAAGAAAGCCATAGCCAGGGTGGATCATATTGACGCCTGTGGGACGGAACCAAGTTAGCAGATGCAATTATGAGTGAAAAGCGTCCAGATTTCGTATTTGAGCCATAAACATCAATTGAAGTAGCAATTGACCTTGGATGAAGCTGTGGCAAGCTCTCTGGTGCGCATTGGCGACAATAGATAAGGACTGTACGTACCGTGCTCCTTTGCGATCTTGATGATGGCGTCGCCATTGAGGTAAGCGCCAACAGGTGTGAATTCGCCTCTCTTGCCAATGACATATGCTTCATCAGCCTTTTGTCTGTGCATGGAGAGACGGTCCTCGTGACTGTAGACAGCTACGGTCTGGAGGGACAGCTCGTGTGCAGTTCTGAAGATGCGGATGGGGATCTCGCCTCTGTTGGCGACGAGGATCTTGCTCTCCTGCATGATAGAGCTGTTGGCTCGCAGGCGTTGGTGGACGGTGTTGGCATCTTGGTGTGTGTCTCCGTCTGTGTGCGGTGTGCCGAAATCGTGGTTTTCTTGCTTCTTGGAGTCAGACATGCTGGGCAGCTGTCCCGCGTGTGCAATTGCTACAGCAGCAACTGCGCCCGCTCGTTCTTTATGTACTGGTCTCCGTGAATTTAATTGCGGAAAGGAGGGGAAGGGTGTGCCCGTCGGTGGACTGGATGTTGGGCAAGACAAGGCAAGGCAAGGCAGAGCAAAGCAATGTGACTGAATGGCAGGAGCAACAGCCTTCTTCACCTCTGGGCTTGAGAAAGAAGCTCCCACTTGACCTGGAGCTATGACGGTCTTTCCTCTGGCGCTAGGACCAGCTAAGCATTGGCCCGAGGGAAGGTAGAGTTTCGTCAAGGCTCAAGGCTCGGTTCTGATCGAATGAAGATGCGCCAATTGATCAGTCCCTCGACTTCCCGTATGTTTCCCACCCGGTTTGAGCTCGTGCTCGTGCGACAAGTTTCGACGACGGCGAGGTCTGGCTGCAGACGTTGTCGTCGTCGTTGCCGGACGCCGCGGTTGTCCTCTGTGTTGAAAGCGGATCGACCGTGGGCAGCTCCGCGCTTCTCATCACACAGACCAGATGGGCCTTGGCTAGCTAACGGGCAGGCCCTGCCCTGGCAACGCTTCACTTTTGCCAAACACCATCATCCCCAACCATACAACGCCTTGGCTGGATGCGGAGTGGTCTCACTGACCGCTCAGACGCTTCTGCAACGCTTGGCGCAAGAAACAAGCCCACTTTGCTGGCGTATGCAGCAGCGATGCTCGCTCGCGGAGAATCTCCCGCCAACCGCCGCAGGAACCAAAGCCACGACACTCCGCTTGACGATCGAGGGATGAGACTCGTCACCGTCAATGCACCGAGTCGCCCGCTGCTCAACTCCCACAAAGTGGACACGTGCTGCACATGATCATCAAAGTCTTGTCAAGCGATGCCACCACCCTGCGAGAACGAGGGATGACTCGAGTCTTGTCTATCTCCACGCCTTGAAGAAAGTGGTACGAGTGGAGCCATCGAAACTTTGAGCTCCGCGATATGTCCGACCAACAACGCTTTTTTTGACAAGATAGCCTTATCAGTCAAGCCTTGGCTACTGTTGACTCAAAGACGTCAGTTCCCAGCGCGCGTCCTCAACGTGGACACCTTCACGCCCATTCGAAATACTAGTTGCAAGACATGATGCAATGTGTTACGGATATCAGCAAGGAAGTAGTGCTGGGCAAAGGCTTGAGCTGACTGTATCAAAATAGCAAAAAGGAAAAAGAAAGATATGAAAAAGCCGAGACAGGGTCTGACCCACGACCAAGGAAAGAAAGAGACATATGCAGGATATCTCCTGCCGGTTCCAAGGCCCACGGTACCGTGCAGCGGCCATATACAGCAGGATTTGTCCAGGATATATATAAAAGCGGTTGGCTCATGTTTGTTGGCGAAACAAGATCTCCGCGCTTCGCCGTAGCATAAGAGCATCCATCCCGCTCACTTGGCAACGAGCATCCTCAACACTCGTCATGTCTCGGATGCTCGTGCTTTGCTGACAAGAGAGCAGTGGAGAGCCTTGTCGAGTACGAGCTTCGCGATGGCAGCATATTGGCTGACAGTCGACATATAGTGAACATACGAGGTAAGAAGTTGCTCTCTGTATCTCCTGTCTTTATTATGCTGTTTCTATTGCTGTCATTATTATCTGCTTCAGGTGAGTGAAGATCTGTCTTTATTACGACGCCTCGCTATGCAATTGGGTATCATTAGAAACGATGGCCACAAGGAACGCTCACTCAACATGCCATTCATCGGTTCGGACTTTCAAGCCGCGCCCGGACTCAGCTTCTTTCCCTTCACCGACTTCCATTCGAAGAAAGCGGAGCCAAATATGGTCAACGACGCCAATGCGACAGCGACATAAAACGTTTCGACGATGGCATCGTTGTATGCTTGGCGAACGCCTTGAAGGAACTGGGATGGAATGTTATGGACGATCTCGGTAGCACCGGTGGCGAGGACAAGCGCTGGGTCGATACCGGGAACAGCACTCTTCACATGTTTGAGGAGACCATTTTGGAAGACGTTCTGAGCCACCGAGATGAAGAGTGCTCCTCCGAGCGTCTGCGAGAACATGACAATGGCGGTTCCAATGGGAATGTCCTAATCGAAAGTCAGCTTTGTTATTCAACGCATTGCCAACGGCAACTTACCGGAGCTGGCAGGACGGCTTGGATTGCGATCAAGGTTTGTTGCATTCCGAGGCCGACACCAATACCAAACATGGCTTGATAACCAATCCACTCTGCATGTCCAGAAGTTGGCTGCAAGGTTGCGAGCAGTCCAGCACCAATTGACATGATGACAGTTGATGCAATGACGAATGGTGTGTAGTATCCAACGACAGTGATGATGCCTCCTGCGACCATGGAGATGATGACCAAGCCCAAGATCATTGGGATGTTCATGATGCCGGACTTCGTCGCTGAAGCACCCTTGATGGCCTGGAACCAAATCGGGAGGTAGTACACGAAGACAAAGAAGGCAGCGCCCAGAGATGCTCCAAACCAAGCGGCGCTCCATACTGTCCGGTACTTGATAACGCGCGGCGGTACTGTTCCGTTGTCTTGCTTCCAGAATTGGATCGAAATGAAGATGACGAGGAGAACGCCGAAGGTAACGAAGAGGCCGATGATGCGACCATTGCTCCAAGGGTATTTGCTGCCACCCCATTGAAGGGCAAGCAAGAGACACACGATCATCGGGAGGAAGACCAAGGTGCCGTAAAGATCGAATTGCTCCAGCTTCTCTTTCCAGGTGCTACCAGCAAGAGCCTTGGCTCGCTTTGTTGGGTGGTAGAAGAGGCCAATGAACAGTAAGGTCACTGCACCGATTGGCAAGTTGATGTAGAAGCTACGGCAAGTCAGCATTCCAGTTCGGATACCCCATTATACTTTACACATACCACCATCGCCAGGAGACATGGTCAGTGAAGGCACCGCCCATCAAAGGACCTGCTACACTGGCAATCCCGTACATGCCGCCAATCAAGCCCATGTAGATTGGTCGCTTGATAAGTGGCACAGTGTTCGCAACAATGAGAATGGCGCCGGCGAAGATTCCTGCTGATCCTAGACCAGCAACAGCTCGGCCGATGATCAAGGCGATTGAGTTGGGTGCTGCTCCACAGACTGCAGAACCAATCTCGAAGATAAGAAGTGCAGTCATGTAGACCTGCGAAGAGGTTAGCTGAGCTACAGGACCCGCATATGTCAATGTCATACCCATTTGATGGAGAAGAAGGTATAGAGCTTTCCGAAGAACAGCTGGAATGCACACGTCGTCAAGAGGTAACTGGAACCATACCAGCCGACATCATCAATGGCTTTGAACTGATCCGTGATTTTGGGGATTGCGGTTGCAATGATGGTGTTGCTACAAGAAGGTAACAGATCAGCAAGGTATCGCATCCAGCCTGCAATTTTCAACTTACTCAAGCGCCATGCAAAAGACTGAAAGACATAACGCGATGCTGATGGCGGCAAGCTTCAGTCCACCTGGGAATTCTGTCTGGTCTTCCTGTTCCGCCTGGGCATCGGCATCGGCTTCTATACCCTCAATTTTCCTCTCCATGGCGTTCTCACTAGGTATCGAGTCCTGTCGTGATTCGGTGGGTTCAACAGTGGTGTGGTTGACTTCAGTCTTTTCGGGATCGCTTTTCTCGTGATCTGAGCCATCGTCTTTATGGAGAGAAGGCACGCTGGTTGCTGTTGACGGTGCAACGGAGGGTGTTGTTGCCGACATTGTCGGCTTTTTGCTGAAGAGACGCATGGATGCTTCGTTTCGTCTGGGGACCTGGTCTGATACGAACTTTCTTGTCGCAAGCAACAAGCACCTGGATTGTTGAAGTTGGAATGTAATGATGTGACAACTGCAGGCTGCAGCAATTAAAAGGGAGTGGTGTCGAACAAACAGCTTCCTTCAAATGTCAATGCTCGGGCGGACACGGCGATGGATACGGACTTTTGAGCCCGTATCTCCCTTTTTACGATGTCGGCAGGCAGTCATGCGGTGACGGGAAAGGTGTCAAGTGGATGCGCGCAAGGAAGAAACAAAATGATAATGGATGACGCGAAAGTGACTAGCGCTTGTGGCTGCACACTGCGAATGCGACGTCTTTGGCACAGCACAGCTGCTTCGACCGTCTGGCATCTGCTGCTGCTGCTCTCGTCGGCATCATCTCCCTGCATACGGCCACATTCCGGTGCGGCAACGTGGTGCATTGTTCGCTCGGCACACGCGAGAAGCCTGGCGGCATTCGCTAATCGCATTCGCTGTTCTAGAATCCTACACACACGCCGTCGCGCAAAACAGCACCGTGCAAAGAGTTCAGGCAGATGCAAGTCACACAACCTCCTGACCGGTACGAGTTACCTATCACAAGGAATACCTCATCACCATGCAGCTCTCCGATCTCTTGGCCATGTGAGCCACAACGATGTTGCCTTGTTGCTATGCGGCCAAAGTTGCCCGCAACAAAGAGAGAGCTCCAAAACAAGGGAAAGACAAAGAAGGCACCAAACGATTGAGTTCGAACTGTCTCGGCGGCTTTCCTCAAAGAAGCTCCCGCTCGCGTTTCGCAGGGCATTCATTGGCTCGTCGAACGAAGACCAGGGATGGAACGGTGGACGGACGAACTGTAGTACCGTGTCCAGCCGATTTGAAGCTCCAGATTCCTCCAATCTAGAGAGCCTATTTCCACTTCATCTGCAGACAGGAGCTCGCCATCGAACGCCATGCTCAACTTTCGAACTCCTGTTTCCTGTTCGTGGCTGCCTTTGGAGCGTCTTGAACGGCTCAACCGCTGGAACTTCATGTTTCCGGCTTCCGACAAGATTGCCGCCTTCCATCGCAGCTTCGCATGGAACTTCGTATATTCCTGTGTGAGTCAGCTAGATGCAGCTACTGCTTGGCAGCGCATACTAGTATAGGGCTCAGCAGGATTCGGTATATGAATGTGACCTCAGGCTTTCCTCCGGTTTCTCACGATGCCCTATTATTCCCGGCTCAGCCTCGATTCGTCCGAATGAAACTGGAAGAGTCATTCTCAGCCTCGATGTATGAGAGTCGCACATGGCTGAAATCATCCTGGCGATACGCAACGCTACATGCATTTACAGCGATCTTGATGACGAGAGAGCTGACAGCGGTGTCGACATTCGAGGTGCCTCAGCGTCGCTGAGCCACTTTGCGAAATACCTGCCCAAATAGGCACTTACTGACTTCAGGAATCAGACCGGTCGCTGATGACCACTTTCTTTCGAGAATGAGATGCGACCACATTTCAAACAGGACCACCACCTCGTCAACTCTGCTATTCACACAGATGGCTCTGCCGAAGCAGTAAGAACGCGACACATGACGCCTCGAAGCTATACACATATCAAGGTGATATCCAAGTGAACACACGGCATGAGCACGAGTGTCCAATGCCTCACGAAAGCTTTATGACTCCACGATAGAGCATTCTCAGTCGTAACCAGGTGTTGTCACACGCGGGACTTTTCGCCTTTCTACACTGACCACAAAGATGGCACTCGTTCCATTCTGGTCGTCGCTGGGCTCAAGGCAATGGGCCAGAAGGAGGCGAATTTGAAATTCCCGGGGTCCAAAGCTAGAGGAGCGATTCAGGTGAACTGGAAGGACGCTCTAAGATATCACTTCTACTGCACTATCTAACTTCGCCCTAGCGACCGTCATTTGGCGAAGTTCTGCAGGCTAGAAACCCATATCGAGTAAACTTGATAGACGTCTCGAGACATAATTGCACTTGCACTGTCTCCTGTCGCTCACGCCGCAAAGATGCTCGCCGAGCGAGGCGGGCCAAAGACAACAAACCCAAACTAGACAAAGCTGGATACAATGACATGACTTTGCATCTCGCCGCTGGACCAGACGGAGATTCAGCCACCGAGTTGAAGGAGGTGATCTCTCGGCTCCCGCAAGAGATCATCGACATGATCCTGAAGGAGATTCTGGCAGAGTGGACTGGTCACGAACTGGTCGCTCGTCGTCGCCAACACGCAAAGTGGATGCTAACCATCAACGCCAAGTCATGCTCAGTGTTAGACGTGGTCTACCCATGCGACACGTGGTTCCCGTCACGACCTCGTCATGATCTGAGAGAAGTGAGAGGCGTTCTCTTCGGCCTAACCACAGATCCGAAGCACCGCTCTGTTAGGAAGGCACTCACTGAGTTGACCATGGGATTCCGGTCATTCAAGCAGCTCGATGCCTTTCTTAAATTAAGCAACGAGAATGATCTTTCGAGGGCACCGTACTTTACGGACTTCAGCATCGATGCTATCAATGAAACGTACGTGAGAAGTTCGTTCGAGGCGCTGAAGCAGGATTCTTCCTGGAGCATTCCATAGCAGATGGTTGGTCCCATTCAGATCACCACTTGTGTGTACTCAGCCTTCCATGCTTACTCTCTGCTGAGAGGCTCACGTCCACAAAGACCAGTCAAAGACCCTCTGATTGAGGCAAACGACGCGTATAGTCACTGTGAAGACTTGGCTCCGTCTCTAAGTTCACCTCAAATGACTGTCTTAGTACCCAGCTCCAGCAATAAGCGCTGCAGAAGGCGTCAAATTCCATTTGCAATGGTCCTATGCCAGTCTACATCTCAGAGTTGTTGGAAAGCTCTGTCTCGCGCTGCAGCTTCTACTCACCTAATCAACTCACATTGAGCCCTTCTTTCCACTAACAACAGCAAGGGTCACTCCGTCGAATTCAGCCCAACGTGTACAGATAGCGGACTAGGAGTTATCGAGATGCCTCTACACGCCGCATCCGTCTCGTCACCAAATTTTGCAGCATTCTTCGATCATCCTCATAATTCACCTGCGCCCATCAGCGGTGGTGATGACGGAATATCCCTGGGGTTGGGATTTCTGCTGTCAAGTTGTCGGCCAATCGCAACCATGATCCACCGTGGAGCGATCGGAAGTTTGTTGACTTCTGGGCACTGCAAATGGACCTCATGGCATCGCTGTCGGCTCGTCCTGAAGAGACTCAGGTCTCACCTGGTTGCCTCGTAAAGTGTCAGTTGATGCTGGTGTAGTCTCCGCTTGCCGCCTCGTTTTCTTCGAACTGGAGGCTTTCATGCTTATCGAACGCTTGACTGATCTCGGTGGTTTGTAAGTCTGTTGACTTATTCTCGAGATGTGAGTGGGCACTGTGGTCGATGTTGATGGAACATCCGGATACTCATCGCTGTCGTCGTAAGACTGTCAGGGATGACATCCTTTTGGAAGCTTTGCGGCTTCCACGCGCTCACGTAGCGGCCCCAGTGGCCAGTTCACGTTGTCGTCATTGGACGAAATCGTTGTTGGATTATTGTATGCTGGGACCGAGAAGACGTGAATGGAGAATCTGTGTGCGGTCGTCTTCAAGTGTAGTCAATACTAAGATTTACACGAGGAGGTGAAATCAGACTGAGCCTCTTCGATTCTCCTAGAGCACAGAATTTCTTCATGCTCCAAATATCGTAAGCCTACCGAGACCGCGCGGACGAACATGAGGAGCCTTGCAACAATATGTTGACAGAGTCGACTGTCCAATCTCATAGGAGAGGTGAAATATAGAAGCAATCACTCACTTCACCAGTTAGTGCATATTCGCGCCGCTCCAGTTTCCATTCCGGTTTGAGTGGTCACAGAGCTGACGTGATTACCACTGAATTTCGAGACCGTCGAGCTGAAGAGTCTGAATACACGCATGTGGCAATCACTAGGAGGGACATCCGAAGAAGGAGAAGAAGAAGGAGAGGAAGGAGAAGGAGGAGTTTCGTGTTGAAACCCATACGATGCGGCACGACATTGCCATTGACGTGATGGTAGCCTGTTGGACGGAGTCAAGAGTCTCCAGCACTCCAACAGCCCGTCATCTTGCTAGCCAGCTCTCTATGGATCTGAAGAAGTAATAGTATGCATTCGACCTGATCGTCAGAAAAGATTCAGCTGATGTGGACGCGTAGATATAGAAATATAGGCAGGGACCCAACAAGCGCCGGGACTCCATTCTGAACCACTTTGGGTAAGGACATTCAAAATCGAAACGATTGAAAAGTCATATCTCAGGTATCATCCGACTATGTTCACCTACGCGCCTTAGACATTCGCATAGCAAGGTTTAGCAAAAGTCGTCGCCAGATGGAGTGCATCTCTCTAGTACTCATTTCACAGCCGACTCTCCAGCAGTACTCGCTCGATCCGGTATGCTGAGTGACTGGTATCACTGTTTGTATCCAATATTTGACTGTCTGCCGCTCGATGCAGTTGGGACAGCAAGCTGACGTCCAGGTCCTAGTCGAGCTCATGCACAAGACCTGATTACATCGTAAGCAACGTTATCGAGCCTGGCGTACTAATGCCACACGTGCCAATCGCAGCAAGACGGCCAGGAACAGCCTTGGAATTTACTTTAACAGTGTGTCCAGGTCCCCGGAGCCCGACAGCAGTGGTACCAATTGCTGTTGAAAAAGTATGCACGACTTTGTCCCGTTGTGAAATGCTGGGTGATGGACATGTTCGGTTGGAAGATCGCCTTCCACACGTCGATGGAATCAAAGAGGTCCACGCGATGATCCGCGAATGTGATTTCCATGTTCTGCTCGACCTGCTTCATGGAGTACATTCCAAAAATCATTGACCTGGTCCCGCTCACAATGGGACTAGTGCAGGGACTGGATCGTAATTACGACGTCTGATGGCTCGCTAAGCTAGATCACGGCTTTCTTTGGGTTCACTAGCTGTCAATTCGATACGAAGTCCTATTGCCTAGGCAGATATACCTCTCGACCCTGACAGGGTACGGCCAGGGAATCGAAGCAATCTTTGCTTGATAAGTACATGCTGACAATCTCACCCGTAACTTCATACTCCGTATTGAGCTAGAACTCAGCTCTTCATGTCTTCTGGTCTGTCTGCAGAGCACCTCCGAGCCCATTGAGCGAGGCATACTGCATCTGCTTGCTTCAACTGGCATCCTGTTCCCAGCCAGTCCATGAGTCTTCACCAGGTATACTTCTAGTCCATCTCCATCTCATCACCAAGCTCCTCGCGAATTTCCATTGCTCGCTCGATCAAAGCCAAATCAGCACGCAAGCGCTTCTTGCGACGATCATTAGCTTCCTGGCCGTCGTCTTGGTGTCCACGCTTGACTGTCTCGACGGGCTGGGCACGAGACGAGTCGGAAGAGGAAGGTCCGTCGACAGAAGTCGATGAACTCTCACCTGCAATCGTGCTTCCAACTGTCGGTGGCGAACTTTGAACAGTGGTTGTGGATGGGACGACCGCAGACTCGTCCGGCTCTGGGAGCGGATCTGGACCGCTCGATGCCGGTGAAGTGGTGACAGGCTGGGTGAGTGTCGGAGTGTTGGCTGTGGACTGACTTGGTGGCGACTTGTCCGGCTTCGCAGCAAAATAATTAGCGAGAGCTGGATGAGAGAGTTTGAGTGCGACTTGACAGCGGCCATCTGGGTGAGTCCGATCTTCGTCGACACGGCACACCACAATGTGGTGGCGCCAGATCTCGCCGAAAAGAGCGACCACGTATCCATTCGTCACTTTGCAATGCTTCTGTTTCGTGTCCTGACCGCTCCGGAGGTCCTCGATCTTTTCCCATTGAAAATCCCAGGTGGTTACATTCATGTATTCGCGGATTTCCTGATGAACCATGACGTCTCGACCACCTTGTTTCTCGTTGCCCTGATCGTCGAAGTTGTAGGTCCAGGTGCGGAAGCCAAGCCATTCGCTATCATCTTTCGATCTTCCTGCACCTGTTTTCGGTGTCCACGACACCCAACACTTGGAGCCGATGTTGGCGCCGTTGTTTGATGTGCCGATATTAAACCAGTACTTTCCCTTGGCGTGTTTGACGATTAGCTGTGGCCGAAAGTCGTTCAGGCCTATCGCTTGCTCATGGTCCTCAAGATGCAGTTGATCTGATTTTCGATTAGCCAATCCATTTAGTTCAGATTGAATTGGGCAATGCGTACCGTCGCTGCTGACTGCCATGATGCTGGTGTGTGGATGGTGTTGCTGTTGGACGTGTGTGCATGGAGTCTGGAAGAACGCAATGAGACAGGTGAGTTTTACGAAGGAGAGAAGCTCGGGCCAGCGTCCAAGCTTTGGCCAGGCGCAGAAGGATACGGTGAGACGCAGGCCAATAACAATCGGTGTGCGTGATATGAAGAAAAGGAATTAGCGTATATTCACTTCTATTCACTTCAGAGCACATATTTGTATGGGCTCGCACTGTAGAAAATGAACGAAAGTGAGGAAGGGCATCATTATCACATGGCCTTGGCGTGCAGTAGCGTGAACCTTACTTTCTTCTTGCATCGCTCCTGCCTTACGTTGGAGAAAATTGCAAACCGCAAACGCAAGCGCGAGCGCAATTGCAACTGTAAACGCGACTGCCACCACATTGTATTCTTCAATTCCCCGACCTCAACCTCCTCATCGCCCCGTACACGTACACGCACACGAACCGACCCGCCCAATATCGAAGGAAAAAATTCAGTCGGGGCACTGAACACGCTCTGGCAGCAGCTGTCCACCCACGAAGCAGACATGAGGTCAAAGTCTTTCAATTCAAGGCAGCCCAGCGAAAGATTGCCCGTCTTCAAGATCAACTGGAAGGGACCCAACAGAAGAATGCCTGTCTTGAAGAGCGACTACGCCAGCAACAGACTCGACTGACATCAGAGACGCGGAATGATCTTCTGCGCTTGAGGTCTCAAGATATCTTCGGAAGAGTTGTCCAACATCTGACGAGCCATCGATCTAATGCGCCGTAAGAACCCCACAAATCCGGAGACCTTCGACCCCAAGCGCTAGGCTCGACTATCGACTCTGACGCGGCTGTAGAGCATACGAATGTCACAATTGGGCTGGAAACAAAAACAAGCGACAGAGCCTTGATGAGTCCACGATAAACTGCGACATTCATCAACACCACGAAAGAGATATAAATGATATGAGCATGGGTGGTATCTGTATCGCGGGAGTAAGTCATGAGGTAACGCAGAACCAGGACTTTGGTCGCCAGCTCCGGAAGGACTGTGTCGCCAAGGACCATGTAACAGAAATGCATAACCAAGTCGTGTCTTCTCGTTGTGCAACAGTCCCAGATTCTACCACATTGACAGTTCGCGTCACAGTCTGGTCTGGGAGAAGGTGGCCGGAAACGCCATAGCACAAGATAAGAACGAATGATCAAGCTCACTGGTATTGATTTGTCCAGGAAAGGTGATGGCTACTCCCTACGACTGCTGCATATGCAGGACGAAGCTTCTTGCAACGCCCTGACCCTTCGAGTAGCTATCTCGTCCTGGGTTCTGATTTCGATATGGGTAGCTTAGTACTCTAAGGTATCCGGAAGCACTGCATAACATTTGGCCGAGCGAGGTGAGGTACTAAAGCTGATTCAGGCGCTCACAAGAGATCACAATACTTGTGATAACTCCAGTAAACTCACGTAACTCAAATTGCTGGATATGATACAGATCGCTCCAGCTCCTGTGTGGACGCAGAAGCGCTGTTCAGGGGAGCGTAGAGGTGATGACCAACAGCACCGCCCATTCAGCGAAGCCAGATGGGATGGGACAGATGGTCCACAAACGAGCAGAGCATTGTCCTTTCTTTACAGTGGCAAATATGGGGAGGCTGACTTTGGGTACAGCAATTCTAACGCTTCCTCCACAAAGTGTAGGAGCCTCAGAGACAGCCACGCCGAAGACTATTTGATCGGGTTCTGCGCGCTTTGCCATGGCTGGATACCTGTCGTTGGTGTTGTTGATGTTGTTGATTGTGTCACTGTCGTGGAGTTGCGCACTCGCGTGGGTATAGAGACTACAGCAGCGCCTCACACAAGCTTCAAACTTCACTTCATCTGAAGTGAGCTCGAACTCTGATTGGCCACTCGAACGTTCTACCATACCGGTCCTATCTGACGGGCCAATGTAGTTGCGGCATCGTCCGAACAGACGGCGCTCCTGCCTCAATAACAGCGGACAGCCACCAGCTCATTCTAGAGAGAACCACGCAGCACCTCAGCACTCCAGCACTCCAGCACTCCAAAACTCCAACACTCCAACACCCCGACACTTGCCATGGCAGGATTCGACGACTTTCCCGCCGAAATACGGAACAATATCTACGTGAAGGCTGTCATCGCAGCCGACGGAGTCATTTCCCTCAATGGCGGAATTGACTTGCATCAAGGACAGAAGCTGTAAGCTGTTTCCAAGGCAGTCGGTCGCGATCTCTACCGCATGCACATGGCCGCTGGCTGCATCATCGATGACTTATACCAAGCGGCCAAGCAACTTGAGGAAATACCACGAGTCTTCATCAGTGAGATGAAAGTTCTCGTCATTGACTTGTCGAATGCCAGGCGATGGCACAGGCGCGGACACGTGGCTGCCCTTCCTCCGACAAATTAAGCATTTCTGTCGTTTAGAGTCGTGCGGAACCAGCCAAAATTCCCTTCAGATAATCGCGAAGCTAGGTACAGACTACTTATAACGAAGGCGAAATAAGTACATACCATCCTGTAGATTGATTGACGCTGGAGACTGCAACATCTCCTAGAAGTACTGGAGTCTCGAATATGGAATGGAGAACTTGCCAAAGACTTGCGTGTCTACCGTGCCAGACGCTCCAGCAGAGTTGGTCGACAAGTTGAACCGCTTCATGTCATAACACCGACAAGAGCATACGTTGTTCAACCGGGTCAATTCGCCTAAGCATTCCGTGGCGAAGTTGCAAGGCCAGAGCCAAAGGTTGCAGTATCTCAGAAATCCTCCTGCATGCTATGTCCATTGTTCTCAGGTCGACACGAGAATCGGAACGTCCAGAGGATCTGAGCTCTCGATAAGTCCACTTGAAGCTAAAGAAAAGCATCTAAGTGTCAACAGGTAGCATTTGACTTATGTATCATCCTTAAGCAAAGCTTCTGCGAAATTCCTATGAAGCCATTGCACCGTTTGCTTTCGGCAACAATCTACCTTTGCCAACGCAAACGAAAATCGAAAACACGACAACTGAAGACCTCGATCGTACACGCAAGTCCATTCGAACCTCAACAATGGAAAAATCCCCGACTCCAGACACATGGACCGAGGAAGGCAAAAGGCTTTTGCTACTACCGTAATCCCATTCCTTCAACAGGCACTGCATTGAGAATGACTTGGTAATGCTTTGCCGAGATATTCCTTCAGGGAACTCATCAGTATGAGCGACGAAGATCCGAAACTTTGCTGATGATCGCGAAATGGCTCGTGGGACCAACGTAGGGCACCGTATTGCAGGCATGATTGATCAATCAGGTGAGGAATCGGTCTTTTAACACTGGCATATAACTCGATGGAAATCACAACTTCCAGGTTCATGTAGAGTGAGAGAGGTCATGGATTACATAGTTGTAATGCATTGACTAAAAGCATAGAGTACAAACCCTTGTTCTTTCTTGAGTCAGATACCTTACCACCAGACATCATCTACGTCTTCATGGAACTGCTTCCGCCTTCGACTAAGAGTGGAATCGAGTTTTTAGGACAAGACGGTTCTCTGTTGTTGTGCGCTGCGGAATACCAAGCTTGGGGGCTCAGACTGGACATGGTTCCTGCTATGCTTTCTCGTTTACATTTCACCTTCAAGTCAGCTAGTGTCAATGCAAAGGTATAAGTGTATGTGAACAGCAGATGTTCAATCTTCCACGGGTTGCATCCACTTGGCACAGTATCGTTTGACAGCATTTCTCTGTGGCAATGATACCAGTCCAAAGAGTGATTTGTTCTTAGTGTAGAAGAAAAATGGCAATGAATGAAACAACGCTGGAGTCTTGCATCGCCCACAAGACTGTGAAAAGTGGAATGTGAAGATTGGAAAAGGAGTTGATACATCATAAGATCGCTTTTGGTAAGTACATGATGACCATATGCTTCAGCATGGTCATACGGTTCCTCGTTGGACCGAAAATCTCACTTCCCTCTCGCTTGGAACCCACAAGCTATGATCCAATCGAATGAAGTGTAAGTCTTGAAATGCCGCTTTGTCTGCTGATGTCCAAAGCAAGTCTGGATGCTCGCGCGCTTGCTTGCTATCTGTAATTCCGCGCCATCTCATCCATCTCCAGTAGCTCTCGGCGAGCCTTGATTTCCCTCGTCTTGGCATCGCCTATTTGCAGCTCGCGCTGCATGTTCATCTCGGCCATCTTCATCTCATGCTGAGCAAGCTCCAAGTCAGCTTCCAAACGAAGCTTCTTGCGCAAAGATCTAGATTCCTCGTCATCGTCATGCAAGCCACGCTTGTCTGTTTGGAGAACCTGATCACTTGCTTGATCAACATCCTCCGGCTTGCTGGGGACAAAGTCGTTGGTGATGGCGGGATGAGAGAGTGCCAGACCGACTCGACGCCGACCATCCGGATGAAGACGCTCTTCAGTCTCCAGACAAACCACAACCTTTTGGTTGTGCATGTGGCCGAAAAGATCTCCCAAGTATCGGTTGAGCGATGCGGATGAGTTCCTCTTCATTTTGCCAGCTTTCTTTCTCTTCCGCTCGTCTTGCTTCTGCCTCTCCTTCACCATGGCGAAAGTGAAGTTGCAGTTTGATTGATCAAGGAACTCTTGGAGATGAGGATGGATCATAATCTCTTGCGCCCATGGTCTGACCATACGGCGCGTTGTCGGTTCGTGGCCCCAAGTATGCCTATCAACTTCAGTCACATAGTCCCAGGTGCGGTAGCCCAGGATTTGACTCTGGACTTTCGTTGTGCCTGACTGTTGTTGTAGCTTTGAATTTGCCCAAACTTGCCAGCCCCTCGTGTCGTAGTCGTCCTCGTTATATTCTGAGATGCCGATGTTGAATTGGTACTTTGAGTTCTCAACGCATCTGACAAGCAACTGTGGACGATGATCGTCGAGATCTATGGCCACCTCATCCTCGGCAAGATGACCTTGCACTGCATATCGATTAGTCAAGCCTTGCGACTTGCACCATACTTGAAGTACGTACCATCCTGATCGGCATCCATGTTGCTGATGCACTTGGAAGCGTTGAAGAAAAAATTTGGGCGACTGTTGGATGAGGTGATTGATACTGAATGTGGTGATTGGTGTCGGACGTTGCAGTGATGTAGAAGAGTCGGGAGCAGCGATATTTATACGACTGTAAAAAGCTTGGACCAGGCGCGCGGTGACAATCCTGCAAAACATGAGCTCGGGCCAATCGCAATCACTGCGCGTCATTTTGAGCTTGGTGGCGTCAAATTGTTCCCTCACTTCATGGCAAATGAGTGTGCATCAAGTATGTCGAAAAACAGTGAGAACGGCAGGAAATGTATGCGCTCCTTCCAGAAAAGGTTAGCGTCATTGTCAGTGAGGCAGGAGCGGACGTATACAACTCAGGCACAATCTGATGATTGCATGAGCGTGTGTCATACTGGACCAGTTTGCTAAAGCTGCTCCTTCGACCAATCAAGAACCGAGCTCACTTGAGAGCAAGTGAGTTTTGCATGTCGTTATCCGTCTCAATGTCACATGCAAACGGTCACTAGCGCGCCTGCCCTCCGCACGGGCCTGCACGCTCTTGGCAGGGTCTGTACCGAGACAGCACGCTCAGTCTGTCTTAACTTTGCACAATGTCAAATCCACTACACAGACATTCGACCCAACACCCACCCACCGTACCAAGCACCACTCGTCCATCAGCGCCGCGGACTTGCACCAGCAACATGGAACCGATGGCTACGAAAGCAGAATACCGGGCAATCGTTGACAATGTCAGCGCCATTCTGAAGTCTGACATCAACTTGACGATCACCGCAAGAATGTTTGAACTTGCCCGCAGCGGTGGTCAGGGTGACAGGATCAAGTTCGACGACTTGAGCAAGAAGCATCCCGGCGCACGCGCACAGTTCAATGACATCGTCAATCACGAGGATTCCAGCAAGCAGATGGATGAATTCAACAAGAAGTTGTCCGCCATGTGCGACGCGATGGACGAGGTGATGCGCGGTCTCACGGCTGATGAGCAAGCACGTCTCGATGAGATCTCAAAGCTGTTTGCCATGGAAGCCAGCAGCCCCGTAAGCTCAAGCTTTGCTTCATAAACGTTGAACAATATCTCCTAACGAACCACAGGAGAGCTTGAGTTCCGATGTAAGAGACAAGCTAGATGCATACCGACGCCGTTGCCAGGCCACAGATCCAACTTACGATCCTTACGACGACTACGTCCAAGGGCCTGGACGTAGTCGAGCGCAGCACGCAAAGCAATCACCTTCCACCAAGTCTGCAGAGTAAGTCTTTTATCGGAAGGCAAACGACCGGGAAAGAAAGTCCACAAGGACCGGCTTCTAGTTGCTTCCAGTGCAATTCCGCGGAGACAATGCGCAGGCGCTGTTGGGAGCACGCCGCAAGGCAGAAACGAAGGACGATGCGGAGTACAAAAGGAAGACATGCGAGTTCAAGCTTCGCTGAACATTTTGTCTACCTTGGCGAGTTGGAAAGCAGATCTTACTGCTTTAACATGGTTTGCTTTATCATGGAATGTCGTGGGACTTACTAAATAGCTCTCAAGCTCTCAAGTATTGCATCGGCATGGAACGGACAAGTTTCTAACTGGCTTTGAATACCACTTGCGGCACCATCAAACGCGATGCGTATGTGCGCTATTTGCCCCATTTTCCCAATCCTTATGGACTTGTTATGGTCATGAATGATCGCTCGTCAAGTCTTCCGATGTGCATGTGCAATCAATTGCCTCGGAGTACACGCATTCTGCACAATAACATTTTCCTTCTCACGCTGTCATTTTTACTGGCTTCTTATGGCTACACATGATCAACCAAGTATGCAGGCTTCCACAGGTATTCATAGCCTCTAGACATACGGATCTCGCGTAACGACACGTTGCTCTCCCGTACAGCATGTGGCCCGAAGTACTCGCTCTTCCCCATATTCCGCGTGTGACTGCTAAGATGTGCGAGCCGCACTGCTTGATTTTCCTAGTACCGATCTTGAACTCTCTAATATAGAGATCCTCTGATAGTCCGTGTTCCTAAACATGTACTCCCAGAATTGTTCGTATTTGCACACAGGAAGATCGACGAGACTGAAACGACCAGCAGGATAGAAGGTTAAGCCAAATCCGATGACAATAAAAGATTGCTTCACACGAGTGAAGAAAACGTCCACGATCTGGCAGTACTCGGGCTTGGGTACTAGATAGATGCAGTGTTGCTCTACCCGATATCTGCTGCCAAACAGAGCATGTGGAATGGCGTCCATGGTGTTCAGTAGCCAGTTACTGCTCTGGTGATGCTTGTGCTGGCCAAGGCGTATCGTTCCCTGAGTCATAAAGCCAACCATATCCTGGAATTTTGCATCCGGGCATCAGCGTCAGCATCTTGCTCCAGTTTTCTCAGGATCTTGGAAGAATATCGTAAACGTCGTTCAGCACGATCTAGTCGAATCTGAGTGGGCTCCAGTCCTCCAGGATACTTCCTCTTGCCTTGTCTTGTGTCCCGAATGTCCCAGTCAAAGGCTTTCCACGACTCGACACGATACGCAAGCTGGGTATTGTCTTCAGACTATTCGCAAAAGCAATTGGCCTCAAACGCAGTCAGAATACGCCGCATGTCAACGAGCGTGGGCGGCCGATCTTTCGCATAGACTTGAGCTTGCTGGTAAATCATGGGATGGCTTTCATCGTCGACACGGCAAAGAAGTTTGCAAAGGTTGTCACCAAAGGTCGGATCGCGTTGGCCAGTTATGGCAAGTTCCCGTCGATGCAAGATTGAAGCACCCTTGCATCAATTGACAAAGACATGTCATGTGGTTCTACTTGCAGCGAACTTGCCGAAGACGCGTTGATCTCGTCCGCCAAAGCTCTGGAGACCAGATGCTATCTGCTTGTCTCGAGGGCTGTGGTGTATTCGGATGCCATTGTTTCGAAATCCTTGCCGGATGGATGCCATGCCAACGCATATTGGCCTGTTGACGTCGTTGTCGAAAGTGTTAGCACTTGCAATTGGTTCATGATTTGTCTTCAACTTACCATGGTTGGAGGAGCTCAGCGAAATGGTTTCCGACATGGTTTCTTCAGTATCCAATAGAGCTTCCTCGGACTCAAATCCGCCCATGGATTCCGCTACATAATGCGGCCAGCGATGGACACCATCTGGGAGTCCTGGACTCTGAATATTTGGTCGTAGTCCCAAATGAGTGTATTCTCCGTCGTTCGGAGAAGGGACTGGTCTTCTGCGTACCAGAGCTGGTGGTGTCCGCTGTACACCGCTGTTACGCGATGAAGTTTTCCGCGACCGGGGCCTGGAACCTTGAAAGGATAGACCAGCGACATAGGACAACATTGTTTCGAATCCAAGTCCAGCACCTCGAGGCTTGGGATCTCCAGACATGCTACGTGCCTCGGAGTTTGACGAGAAGCTGCTCTTATTGCAATTTGTAAGTCTCCATAGTGATATGCTAAGAATTTGATAAGGTTGTGTCGAGAGATCGCATGAGCTTGTTAACGCTCTTGTGCCATGACAAACAGCACATTGTCCTCCAGACGGCCAGGGTTTGAAGTCAAAGTACGAAGGAGCGGAGTCGTACAGTGTGGGGCTTGAAAACACCTCAGGCGAATGTTGCACAATGGTATGGTCACACGAATATGCGCGTCCGCCGGGATAGTGCAGATATTGCAAGTGTCGGAATCGACAGATGTTACATTCTTCGCTTATGTATGCCGTGTAACCTCAGGTACCAATAAACACTTGCCATTCCGGCCCTGAGCGTTTGTGAAAGATGGACAAACTACTCAGTTCGACTCTGTCATGTCTGTGAGTGTCCCGTTCTGTATAATGCCCTTGTTCCAGGATGAGGTACGGTGTCACTTACTGTCAGGGTGCAAGGCTTGTACTTCCAAAGTCGACACATCATTCTGCGACGGCTTAGTATGTATAGCATTTGGAACACTTGCCATGACCGCAAATGACGCATCGTCCAGGAGCGATATTCGGGTTCATTGTGTTGCGGCAGGTTGAGCACACCCACCATCCTCGCAGGCTGGGTCTTGTTGTTGATGGGTTGGAGTCACGCTTGGGTTTCGATGGCTTGTCTGGTTTTCCACGAGGAGTACTTGCGCTCTGTCCAAGCTGCGACATGCCCGGAAGCCCGTCATCGTCCTTGGTGGAACGAGATTCCTGGTTTGATATGTTGGCATGAGGTTCGTGGAATGGCTGCTTCATCTTCGTTGAATTTGCTATGTCCGGCACACCAAAGATAAGAGGGAAAGGTCCCAAGGAGGTTCGAAGTAGCCAGTGGAATGCTCTAGACTATGTCAAATGAGAATGGACGCGTTCTTCCTTACTTATAGATTGCCTCGACTCAGCAATTCACCACCGCACAGACTGGTCATTCGCCATAGCAGTTCTCGCACTCGAAGCCACAAACACCGTTTGACAGGTGTGTCTCTCGACAGTGATTCCCAAGAGCTGTGTCATTGCAGAACCACCGGGAACAGAACCAGCACAAAGCTGGGGAGGCGGAAGTATCGCTTCCTGCCACCACTGGCGCGTCCTGGTCGCGGGACGCTGGACGGATATCATCCCTGTCTCGGATCGCCATCTCAACAAACATGCCCATTTCCGCTTCATCGCTCCAATTCGCCTCGTTAATCTCGACTCCAGATTGCCAGTTTCGTAATATGAAATCTGACGGGGTTGCCGCTAGCCCAAACAATGAGACTATTCTGGAAAATTTCTGATGGCAAGTCAGCGGATAGTCGGTCGGGCTGGCCGATGCAGATACTCACGTCAGGAGAATAAAAGAAGGGCCAGGGGATAACCAGCCACGTCTCATTAAGGTCTTTCAGCCACACTGGGGGCGACCTCGCGAGGTACACGTTGGAAAAGTCCTCTATCTGAATCGTGGCGTCCACTAGTGGATGTTCTTCATTGTTGCCATCAGGTAGGTCCGCGTCGAGACCTTCTACCATGTCTTCTAGGTCTTCGTCGAGTATTGCATGTACCACATCTTGCGCGAACTTGTCAGGATTGGCTGCATCAGCCTCTTCAGCCTCTTCAGCCACGGGATGGCGGTGTATCTCGAAGTGAGGTGGCATCCGGGTCAATCCAGTAGAACAGTCGGACGATCGGCTGTATATCAGATGACATTGCGGCGCTGTGCTAAGGCGCGACTTGTTAGCATGGTATAGTGCGCCGCGCTAGTTTGACATACCAGACTATTCGAGAAGGATCGACGTCATGCTGCTCTTCGAGATTGCATCGTGGGCACCTCAGACCCATCTCTGGATCCCGGGGGAATACCATGGCCTGGTCCCACCTCCCTTCAGGTTGAAATATAGTCTCAAACGGCTGGTCAGTGTCCACGTCGGACCATTTGCCCGCCATTGAACCATCCTGAAGCTTGTAATTGCGAGCAATTACTGCTCTTTCGCCTGGCTTATCCCTGAATTTGATACACAGAACCTGATATAAATCCTGTTCGCTCCACTTAGCAAATATGACATGAAGAGGAGTTGGGAAGTGCACATACCTCCCAGCCTTGTACCCATTCACGGTGAAGAGGCGAAAACTTGCCAAAAGCATCCTGGAAGATCAGTGGCTTGTCGAAGTGTACCTGTGGCGGCAATGACCCTAATAGTGCTTGAATGAGCCGAACGCCATTGAATACGTTTTTCAAAATGTCACAAATCTCGGCCACACAGGCTGTCAGGTACTGTCTGAGCCGGAGCTGAGATGCGTGGGTTTGCTCAGCCTGCTGCTTGACGTCGGCTACCAATTTTTTCACCTCGATGAATTCCTCTTTGACCTGCTCTGTGAATGTTTGTATGGCCTCTAGCGTAGCTACGCTTGGGACTTTGTTAGCTACAAGTGACAGAGTCTAGTAGGTCTCCAATATCTTACGTTGTAACATCGGCCAGAAGAACGTGTAAGCTTTGGAAATGAGTTTGAAGATCAGATTGGAATCTCAATATGTCATCTTTGATGAACGCGAACTGTACGCGCCGGAAAGCGGCCTTGAATTTGTTTCCAGAGCCATCCTTGGCTAATGCAGGGTGGTATCGCGAGAGTGTCTTGCGAAAGCTTTCGATCGAATCTTCGATGTTTTTCGTAATTCTTTTCAGGGTCAGATGAGTTCTGTTGTCGACCACACCGAGCACTTTGTATGGTTCCAAAGACTCTTCGAGGTCGTCCAGGCGACTGAGTAAAGCTTGGTATTGCGCACTAGAGCCATATATGTCAATCAAAGCTCTGACAATGGTTTTACTAAGCTTGAAAGCAGCGAAGAAGTCGCTCAAGGAGACGCCGAAAGGAACGACCATTTTGCTCAACAATCTGCACAAGCTGAAGGAAGCGACCCGCAGCCTCCTCCTAAGTTATCGTCCAGCATACTCGCACAGGCTGTGCTGGTTTGTGCTCCAATAATTATGCCCAATGTTGTTCAATGCGCTGTCCATAGTGGTCATGTTGTAGCATCAGTATAATAAAGCGTGCTGCAACACGAGAACAATAAGCACGGGTCGGCCAATAGGAGAGAGGAGAGCTATGTGCTAGCTCAAATGGTGAGTGCCTTCACATTTCGATTGGCATATCTCTGATCTTGGAGCCGCAACCGATCCAATTTGATTAGCAGTTCATTGTAGAGCTTACCTCATGCTTCAGTGCCGCTAGTCTAAATTGGAGCTGGATTGTTGGCAGCCATGTGAACGACATGGAGACCGAAATGTAATTCAGTCCACCTCTCCTGGTGGCGTTCTAGCCTCAGTCTCGATGTAGCTTGGTTGACCGAGTCCAAGGTCAGCAGCCTTCGTTGAATCATTTGTAGAGTAGCAATAAGACGCTTGTAGCTGACCCTGATAGACTGCGAACTTGCGACGGGGCGAAAGACGGTCGTAGGCTTTCAATTCCTCGTGCGTGAAACTTCAAAAATGGGTTAAGAAGGTGTGCTTGCATTCGACAAAGGCTGTCGGGCTCGTGCGAAGAAGCACAGGCCCCGTGCACCTTGCACATCACTCGTCAAAGTCGTGTCCCAGCTTGCGGTCCTTCAGCCTTGCCATCGGTCGCCGGTTTCGACGACGGGATCCAATTGGCTGGATCATTTGACCGTATGTGGATGAATTGAGGCCGCCGCCCAGGTCATGCGGAATTGGGACCTCTCAAAATGGAGCGTTCGGGTATAGTTGCGATTTCCTTAGCAATCGTGAGGAGAGTATGCGGCCTCGCCACTCCGTACAGCGTCCAAAGCACTTTTGATCTGGCACATTTGCAGTATGTCTCCCATATGCTTGTCCACTCCGTAGATGCTGGCCGGCATTGAATAATGGCGTGCAGCGAACGGCCGTCAACCTCGTGACCGAGCAGTGTGTCGCGGAATCATCGTGTATTGAGCGTTATCTTGCGAGCCTTTGATAAGGGCGACGAACGAAAAGGAGTTCAAGATTGTTTGGGGCTGGGCTGGGCTGGGAAGTGCTGTGAGACAGAGTTTCGGTGAGCGGCAAGAGCCGTCTTGGTTCCCGCCTCCAGCTTTTCCGGGCGCAAGATTTTACACGAGCCCTTCGTAACAGCGACACTGTGGAATCCACATCCAGCACATCCACGCGGCCCACGACGACAAACACGACACTGAATCGGAAAGTAAAGGAGTCGACGCGTCGTGAAGCTTTCCATTCGTCATGCCTCGCGGACGCGACGAGTGCTGGTTGGAGGTCAACCGCAACCTCGACGAAGACTCTGGCAAGCGCCACCCGCGCGTCACCTGCAAACATTGCATGACAGAATGGACATCGAACGAAAAGGCCAGAGTCATCGAACACCTCCAGCGATGCACTGAACTGCCCGAACAGCTATGGCGTACTTACCAGCCACATCGCCTTGACCCAACACTGCCATCTGCAGCCGAGATCCAGCAGCAGCAACGCGCCCGTACTCGAGGCATTGGCTCCATGTCCTCCAACGAGCAAGACATTGCCACAGCTGCCTGTGCTCAGTGGATCCATTCTTCTGGCCTCAATCCCAACATCACCGAGCATCCAGCTTTCCGATCGTTCATTCGCACTCTCCGTCCTGCATTCAAGGTCCCCAGCAGACACCAACTTACTCATGCCCTGGTCGATGCTCCATTGATGTTCATTGCCTACTTGGCTGATCCACAAGAACGCCATCGTCGACCGGCCATTCTCGACAGCAACGAAGAAACCCAATCGCGCTCTCTCCAGGCCTTTCTGCTCAAGTATTGCAATGGTCATGCAGGCAAAGCTGCTGCGCTGCTTGGTATGCTATCATTACTCCGGGTCAAGCAAGGTCCCTTTGCAAACAACATGATCTGGATGGCGAGTGAGCAAATGACTCCCATTCAATGGTGGCAAAACTTTTGGGTTGAGGAGCAGCCCGACTTGGCCGAGTTGTGCATGATTGCTCTTGCTGTTGCACCTCCTGGAGACAGTATCGAGCGGAATTGGTCTCCCCACAGCTTCGTTCACGTCTTGAAGCGGAATCAGCTCGGTCCTGATGTCGTCAATCGCTTGGTCTGCACTTTCTGGAGCCTGAGAATTCAGCATGGCTGGGTCGACGATTCCGTGAATGGCACCACTGCAGATGCTCCACACGAGCCGGATGCCGAGTTCACGCCAGATCACATGGAAGGATTCATGCCATCAGCGAACGTCAGTATGCTTCAAGGGTAGAGCCCAACTCAGCATTGTAACACTCGCCATTTGCACGCGTGGTCAAGTCGTGGAGGAACAGCACAGCAAGCTTTTCCCATTGCCCTCGAAAACCCGTGGCCATAATTATCACTACGTATTCAGACCTCCCATACGCCTTGGGAACGATAATACCAGCTTTTGTATATGTTTGTGTCATACACAGGCACGATTCAAGAGACCACGCATGAGGTCTGGCGTCGATCATTGGACGGTGTACTGGTGTCTCTTGTAATGTCGACCATTCTTACCCGCAGTACGCGCGTATGATAGCTGGAGATGGTATAAGTAAGGGCGCCGTCAACAACCCGTCAACACAGGACACGTTGACACGATAGTTCACATATGGTCTCTTATCGTTGATTCGCTTCGAGATAGGGCGAGCTCGGTGGAATTGGACGAGCCAAGAGGGCATTTATCAATGGCCGGCGGGATCACATGACGTCAGCCATGAAGAAGTGAGGAGGATAGGAACGAGACAAACTTCTGTGAATAGCAGGATTAATGAAATCGTGAAAATGTCGATTCTCGTTTCGTTTTGGGGTCGTCTGCTATTCACATTGCTTTCCCGCATCAACGCGCACAGTCACGGCACCAGCAATGGACCGAAAGCAATCATTATCGACACAGATATCATGGGCGATGTCGACGATGTTGGAGCATTGGCAGTGGCCAATGTTCTGCACAATTGCGGGATGGCTGACCTGAAGGCTGTTATGATCAACACAAACTCAACATATGGTGCTCTTGCAGCTTCAGTAGGACTATACCCATCTCATCTCGGCCAAGCCCAAGACTCACGCATCTGAAGGTCATCAACACCTACTTTGGCAATGGCGACATCCCAATCGCAGCAGTCCGGCCCCTAACGAACGACACTTACTTTGACAATTACATGTTCAGCACGAGCGAATATGCCTCCAAGATTGCTATGCATTACCCACGCAATCTCTCCTCGTCGGAAGATACACCGGAACCATTTGACCTCTACCATTCCTTATTGTCATCTGCGGTATGTGAATGCCCCCGTCTAGAACAAGATCCTTTTATTAACCTCCCTCCACCTCTAGCCCCCCGACTCCCTAACCATAATCTCAATCGGTTTCCTCTCCAACCTCGCGCACCTCCTCCAATCCCCCACCGGCCCGTCCCTAATCTCCCAAAAAGTCCACGAACTAGTAATCATGGGCGGTTCCTACCCATCAGGCTGGGAATTCAATTTCGGCTACCAAGATCCAGAAGCAACTCGCTTGATCCTAGAGAATTGGCCAAAATCCGTCCCAATCACCTATTCAGGCTACGAACTAGGTGCCAATATCTATTCTGGATCGAGATTGAAAGAACATGCCCCAGCTGATAGTCCGATTCTTGCGGCTTATGAATGGTATGTGACGAGATGTAGTACGACGAGGGAGAGTTGGGATCCAGTGACGGTGTTGTATGGTGTTTTTGGATTACATGGATTTGAGACCTTGGGGATGAAGGCGCCGTTTGAGTATGCGAATAATGATGGATATAATAGTGTCGTGGCTGCGAATGGAAGTAATGCATGGGTGTATGATGCATCTATTACTAACCAGCGATGGTTGAAGTTAGCGGAAGGTGTGAGCAATTCGAGCGTGGCCTGGATATTAGACCAGTTCTATGTGCATGACCCCATTGACAAGAGTTGCTTTGGATGAAGGGTATTAAGAACATCAGCGTTGCTCAATCTATATACGGATACTACACAACATTAAATACGTTCCTGGCTCTTGATTCCCAATTGTGACTCTCACAAGACTCTTCCAGCAGTTGCAGATGTGCTGCGATCCTTAGTCTGCACTTTCTTGAGACCCTTACCAAGCTGGATTTGCTCAAGCAATCCACTTCGATCGGGCATGCCGGCTGGTGGACCTGAGCTCGCAGGCATGCTCGGAGGTGGTGGCGGCCCTGGAGGAGGAGGTGGTGCTCCGGAATCTGGCATGGGAGGCGGGGGCGGAGGTGGAGCCAGAGGAGCATCAAAAGAGCCAGGCATAGGTGGAGGAGGCGGCGGAGCACTTGGAGTGCTGCTGGTTGGAGGTGGACTGGCGATTCGGCCGGCATTCGCTGGAGAACCAGGTCCAGAGACTGGGCTGTCCATAGCTGAGAGAGGTCGGGGAGGTGCCATAGTGCCAAAAAGGATAGATGCAAGCTGCTTGGCACTTCCGCCTTGTGGCTTGTCATCATCATCACTTTCATCGTCGCTAGAGTCCAGCACAGACCAGTCGTCTTCGTCAGCAGGCTTCGATCGAGTTCTGCTCGGCGCCGAGACTGGATCAGGGAGCGCTTGCTGCTTCGCAAGATCCTGCTGCGTGAGACGATGGAATGGATTGGTGTCTTTCTTCTCGGAGGCCTCTGGTGAAGTGACGCTGGGTGTTGCAGTCGCCGATTGGTTCATGCTCTTGAAGAACGGATTCTTCGACTCAGCCGGAGGGCTCGTCACAGATGAAGCAGGACTGGCGCCCTCGGGCATTGGTGGGGGAGGCGGTGCTGAAGATGATGGCAGTGGAGGCGCCGCTGGTGGTGAAATTGGCTCATTGATCTTCGGCAATTCCATGCTCTGGGTCGGTGTACTCTCAGCAGGTGTATTGCGTTGTGCTTCGTCATCGCTCGAGTCATCATCATCATCCATGCTCTCCAGCTGGAGACGAAGTTGTCTTTCACGTTCCTTGGCGGCTTCGATCTCGGCTCGCTGAGCTGCAAGACGGGATTCTTTCTCTGCATTTTCACGCTTGGCTGCCTCTCGCGCTTTCTTTTCTTCTGCCTTCTTGGCTTTGCCGGCCTTGACCTGTTCCTCAAGCGCACGAAGAGAGGCTTCAGCTTCTTGTCGTTGCTTCTGCAGCTCACGTTCTTGGCGGGCTTCTTCATTTCTGCATTCAAGTTAGCACATGCGAATTCAAATTCTTTCATCATCACCACGTACTCCATTTGCTCAGTCTCCTTGGCCAGAGCTGATTCTTGCTCTCGCAGAGCCTGCTCCTTGATCTGATTCTCAACAGCTTTCGCTTCGGCCTTGTGCGAATCGCTTTGCAGACTTTCGCTCCTGTTCTTCCGAGGCGCCGGTGGTGGCGGTTTGGGCTTTCCTGCAGTTGCTGCTGGGGAGGGTGGTGCAATCGACTCCCCATCAATCCTTGCTCTCCTCTCCTGCTCGCGTCTGGCGTCTTCCTCCTCGGCTTGACGCAACTTCGTTTCCCTCTCTTTCCGTTCGCGTTCAGCTCGCTGTGCGGGAGTCTCGCCACCACTCTTAGACGGTGCTTTGATTCCAAGTGCAGCTAGACGCTCAGCCATGCGTTGTTCTGCCTGTTGCTTGATGAATGCCGCGCGCTCCTCAGCAGTCCGGTAGCTGGAGTAAGAAGAGCCAGTAGTCGCTGGCGACGAGGCGGCCGGCGCTCTGCTCGAAGCAGGACTTCCATTTCCGGTGACGGGTGTGCTTGTTCGGCTCGAATCGTCCTCGACAGCGGGCTTGGCACGAGGCTGTGGCCTTTCTTCGTTCCGGACACGAGCAGCTCGAGAGCTACGCTGCATATCAAAGATGAAGTCCTTGACCTCGTCCTCTACACCCAGGCCGTCTTCCCACCTGCGTCGTTCGTGCTCATCGGAAGCGCTTTCACCACCCTCCTTGAGGCTGGATTCAAGACCTTTGCTGTACTCAGTCACGCTCTCCTCCACGTCGCGCACCATCTTCTCGTTGTCCTCACGCTCTCGGCTGACGCGCTTGCTCTCCTCTTCAAGCCGTCGTGCCGCAGCAGTACCATCATCGCCGACATCGACCTTCTTGCCTGTCAACGCGGCAGACCGCTGCTGCATCATGGCCTTCGCCCTCGCTTTCAGGCGATCGCTCTCAGTGACCGCTCCACCTGGTCCAGTCCCGACAATGGCTTGTGCAGAACCAGGATTGGCCTTGGCATCTTTGAGTCTGAAAAGCTCTAGCTGTGCGTCTGCGATGGCACGCTCGCAGCGTCTGACGTGACTGGCAAGTTCGGGAAGACGATCTTGCATAGTACGCAGCTGCCTTTGCAGTGCCCGCCGTTCCGCATCAGAGTCACCGGTCTTGAATGCGCTGTTCGGATGGCTATCAATATCCTCTTGTATGTGCCTGATTCGTCTGAACAAGTCTTCGGCCTCTTTCCTGTCTTTGCGATCCAGTGCATCTTCCTGTTCTGCGTTACCCTCGTCCTCGAAGTCCATCGCGTCCAACAGCACCTGCTTCTCTCGGATCGTCTTCTTCAGCTGGTCGATGCTCATGTCGTCGGCGGTGTTAACGCTGCTCGTATCGCTCAGTGCTGGGGAGCCCGATCTAGCATGATCTCCGACCCTCCGTCTGGCAGATGAGCGGTATCCGACATCGTCGTCGTTATTCTTGAAAACTGTCGCATCTTTACGAGCACCAGGCGTGCCATTTGCCTTGAATGAATGTCCTTTGAGATAGCTTACACCCGTTCTCTGCGGCTGCAAAAAGGCACCGGAAGACTTCCGCTCATCTGCCTCCCTGCTCAGAAGCCCTTTCATGGCATCGATGCTGTTATTGATGTTGCGAGTCGATGGAGGAATGAGCTCAGGCGGGAGCTGGTTCGGGAGAGGGTAGCCGTTCAGCTTTCGGTAGATCAAATGCATAGCAACAGCGAATTCGTCCAAGTTCAAGCGGCCTTTATTGTGAGGATCGGAAAGTGTCCAAATCCGCTCCAAATCAGGCTTCTCCAATCCTGACTGCCCGAAGATCTCGATGGCCTGACTTCCCGTGATGTAACCCTTTCCGAAGCCATCCCAAGCCCTGAACATATCGTCGTAAATCTTCTTCTCGTCTTTCGTGACCGCCCATGGCACGGTGGCATTTCCTCGAAGGCCTTGTGTGGTGAAGCCTGACTCTCGCCCGGGTTGAGGCATCATCTGCTGCTGCATAGCTTGCAAGTTGGGTAGTCCAGAAGCTGGAGCGTTGACCAGACCCCACTGACCAGGGCGGCCAGTTGGTTGAGCATTGAGAGGAGCAGCCATGGGATAACCGGTCTGCTGAGGTGAGAGACCTGAAGCTGGACCGAATCCAGTGGGCATTGGTGGCATTGGTGGCCGTGGCCCAGTGTATCCTTGCGCTTGTGGTATTCCTCCTGGGAAGCCAGTAGCTTGAGGCTGCAGGCCGGTCTGCATTGGCTGCTGGAACCCAGTCTGCTGTGGTTGCTGAAAGCCGGTGGCTTGTGGTACGAGTCCCTGGAAAGCTCCCGTGGGCTGAGCTGTGAGCGTGCTGAGCAGTTGCGTATTGCTAGGGTTTTGTGCTTGAGGCTGCTGGATCTTCGGCGGCTCGTTGAAGTTCGGTGCATTTGATGATGGTGCTTGCGAAGACGAGCTGTCCTCCACTGCAAACGAGATGATGTCGACCATGCTCGAAACCTCGTTGCGCACCTTTTCAGGCAGTGACGACGGCAGCGCCTTGTTCGTCAACTTCAGATTGCACAGATACATGGCCAAAGCAAACTCTGGGAAAAGTAGCTGTCCAGACTTGGTTGTATCGGAGAGTGTCCATATCTGCGCCAGACTGTTCCCATCCAGCTTACTCCTCAGCAGGAGATCCTTTGCCTTGTCTCCGCTCAGCGCCTGCTCGCCGCTTGTCGCGCTCTTGAACAGCTGCTCGAACTTGGCTTGGTCTGCCGCGGTGATGAAGCTCAAGCGGATATTCGGAATCTTGCTGCCTCCAGACTTGGCAGGTGCAGATGGCGCGGGCTGAGGTGCCGATGAACGGAACGAGTTGGCCATATCGTTGCTCGTCAAGCCGGTCGGTTGCGGTTGCATGGGCTGTTGGAATCCAGTCTGCTGTGGCTGCTGAAAGCCCGTCGGCTGAGGCTGCTGGACATTGATCTGAGGCGCCTGTTGCTGCTGGGGCTGTTGGAAACCGGTTGGCTGAGGCTGTTGGAAGCCAGTGTACTGCGATTGCGGCTGGCCATACTGCTGCTGTGGTTGCGGCGGCTGCTGCTGGCCTGGAAAGCCGGTCGCCTGTGGTTGCAGTCCGCCAGCGGGATATCCAGTATACTGCTGTTGCAAAGGCGCTTGGCCATAGCCGGGTTGCTGCGCGCCGTATTGCGGTTGCTGCTGGAAGGACTGCTGCTGGCCGTACTGTGGTTGTTGGCGAGCGCTATTGGCGCCGCCCAGATAGGAAGAAGAACCAGAGAACATTGCCGCGACGCCGGGCTATGCGAATCGATAATACATGAAGGTGTGATGTGGTGTGTTGGAGGTGTCGTGAAAGTGCTCGGGCAGGAACCTAAGCTAAGTCGCGATCCCAGTCGAGCCTCGTGTTGCCAAGCCCCAATGACGAAAGATGGCTTCGACTTCACATCGATACTCCCGCTCTCACTCACTCTTACATGTGTTTATTGACAAACATAACAGAGCTTCCCGCTGACAGCCGGTCAGCAGCATCTGAGTGCCTTCACCATGCCACGAGTGGACCTGGAAAGTCTCGAGAGCTCGTGCCTTGGTTGCACCGCCTCTGCACTACCACGCGTTCTTGTTCTGCAAGGCAGCAAAGAAAAAGAGGTCATCATAGGCTACTCAACGCGCACAAGAACGAGACTGTGGAATCAAGGTTTCAACCCACCGCGTACAGGATATATTGGAAGACCAAGACATAGCACTTCTGGATGGTAGGCAGCACATCGATTCACGATCACTAGGAACTGCCGCAAGTGACATGGATGGAGACGGAATCGGAGAAGTGCATACTTGGACGATCCCAAGAGATATGATTGCATGCAACTCATGCAGAGCATCTCTCCATGTGACTGTCCCGCTCTGTACTCTGCGAAGGAACCAGGCTGCAGAGCATATGCCAACCATAATCGAGCCCCTCCGCGCATTCGGGCACGACACTCACAGCTCTTTGCTGTGCACCCCACATCATCACGGTCCTATGCCCGGCAGCCATCCCTCATATCCGCGCCCCAACATCTGCTCTTCGTTCCTGGATGCAGTGGCCAATAATGTTGGACCATCCTTAGCCTTCTCTTCACAGGGAGACGCTAGCGTAGGTGGTAGTATTATTTCGCTCATCGTACCCTCCCCTTCCTAGACCTGCTCTGAAGATCTGACGCGACATGATCATAGGCATTCTTCCCAGCAATATGTTCCCATAATCGTTCTCAATTCCTCCCATCTTCATTCCTTCTTCGTGCTTTTCAAGACAGATGCCGATCACCTCCCTGTCATGCTCGGTGAGATAAGACATCGTTCACGACTGTCGTGACCGATCAAGTATGGTAGACCTCGGCCTGCCCGTTCTTGTGTTCAAAGTGGACTCGACTGCCGGATCTTGAGTCTGAAATGCTTTCGCTGTGTTCTGAAGCGGACATCCGGTATTAGGTAGTTGGTCGCCTCGTGGGTTGAGCCCTGCATCCACTCTATCTCTGGTAGTTGCAAACAGGCCAGAGAGTCATCGATCTTCAGGCCATAGCGGCCAGATACCCCGGTAGGATATGACTTGCACCACTGACTGACACCCGGTATGCACCCTTTGGGCTTCATCGATCTCGAAATCTCCATTACGGCCACGGCAACAGCAGCTCATCCTCGTGGATGCGCTCTTCGATCTTCCAGAATCGTCCGGAGTTTTGGCGTATTAATGCGTGTCGGCTGAGGATGCATGGAGTACATATTATCCTGTTGTGGACTGTCAGATCTTTCAGCATACCTGATACAATGTGTCAGCAATGTTCGATCAGCAAGCATTACCAGCTATTGCTTGTACATCTTGGCATCTTCTTGAGCTCGCTCCAAGACGTTTTCTGCCGTCTTCACAAGCTCGTCCTGACTCTGTCTAGATAAGATTCTGTCAGCCAACGTAGGACAAGGCTAGCCTGTAAAGTCGGCTCACTTCTGTTCTTCGTCAGGTGGATATCGAGGATCTGAGTAAAGGCCTTTGAAGAGTATGACAGCTTGCTCCGCGTGATATCTGTTCCACAATCAGTCAATAGCTTGCGATAGGATGGTAGTACCCACACATATTCATCAGGAGAGTGCGCTAGGATCAAGTGGCACCCAGCCTTATGCAGGTCACCAATCAGAGGCTCCTTCACAAGTCGAAGGCTGATATCGTTCGCTTCGTCAAAGTTTTCCGCTTCGAACGCTTCCCACGCCTGAAGGAAGAGTCTTTCGAATTTCTGGCCAAGCGGATTGAGTGCTTCTGTAGGTATGATCGGCGAAGACATTGTCATGATCGATATGCCGATTGTCCTCTTCAAGCGCCGCGATGATGGAATCGCAGTGAGGTGATTACTGACAATTTCTGCTTAGAAAATCGCTGCCTCACGCGTACGTACTTGAGCGGAGCTGATGTAGTCGCACAACATCTTCATCACATGTCTATCGCGTGGGGTCCATCAATTGTCATCACCCCGGCTGACGATCGACATCGCAACGGAACCCCTGTTTTCAAAAGGAAGAAGTAAGGCAGCGCCACGTACGCAAACAACGTGTACCGGTGTCGTCGCTTGGTCTCCCAGATAATCTCACTAGAATAGTTGTCAATATGCAGGCGTACCAAGGCATCAACTATCGACTAGCAATCGGCATATATCCCGGTCCAGGATCCCAGGCAAATCCTGAGTCGATTCTTGAGATGAGCTGCATGGCAGCCTCGCCATTCGACGATCTATGCCTCGCAATTAACGCCTCAACCATCGATCTCCACGTACCGAGCGTAGCCGATGTGTCAAGAGGGAGAAGCAGATTGAAAGTGCAGCTGTGCTGCTTAGGCATGAACGCGAACGACGCGTTTCAAGATAAAAGTCAATGGCTATGACGAACCGCCTAGGAGGAGATTTTGGACCACACTCAAGACGCTCTGAATGCAAAGTCTCTGCCCCATCACCAATACCTGTCCCGATTGATGGCAAAGCAATGAGACCCATCGGAATGATCGGGCCTCGTGGTTGTGGCAGCTGACCCCACCTCCTCAATGACCGCGCTGATCATACTGGCTTTTCAGAAGTGTGTCTTTGGCCAGCTCTGCTCGCGAGGCCTCGATCACGCCCTGGTCGAGACATCACGCAGCGACCAGTCCATTCAGAAGGCGTGCTAGAGTCGGCGGATAGCACGCTATAGCTCGTAAGGATGAAAGAGCCAGCGGCGGCTTAGCAGAGCTCATCGGCGCGAGGTCTGGCCGCGGCACGTCGCGACGTCGTTTGCGGTAGGGAAGAGTTGAAGTCGAACAGAATGGGAAACATCTCGAGGCTCTTGTTGTACAAATGTACTCGTTTGAGAGAAGAGAAACGAAACGCTGGCGAGCAACAACAAGCTCTCCTCTCCTCGCGCGAGACTCGGCCGTCGCAGTCGACCACCGACCTCGAAGCACATCTTCTACGTTCGCAATGTCTCGTCGGTACTGAACGAATTCGACCCGTCACATTCGCTTGCCTGCAGTGCTACCGGGAGCTTTCTGCACCTTTCCGGTCCCTCCTATTATCCTCGCCTGCTTGCTCGTCACGGTCTCATGTGTACACGGCATTCGCAAAGAGACAGCTGAGAAGACATGAAATGAACAAAAGTCTGATAAAGCACTGGCTTGATGCGGTA
Source organism: Pseudocercospora macadamiae (assembly GCA_012978405.1). Classification (NCBI taxonomy): domain Eukaryota; kingdom Fungi; phylum Ascomycota; class Dothideomycetes; order Mycosphaerellales; family Mycosphaerellaceae; genus Pseudocercospora; species Pseudocercospora macadamiae. The sequence continues at coordinate 697,555 of WRNY01000010.1, read as the reverse complement.
GGCAGTGACGGTAAGCTATCTTAGCTGTCTTACTTGTCCTTAGTAGCTTTGTCCAGACGGCCCCTAACGGGAACCAACATTCACTTACACCTTCCACAAGCTGGGGTCTGCTTGCCATAGCTCCAAAAGCGGGGTCTTCTGCCTAGTAGCTTGCCTGTGAACACTCCTTATTATTCTGATTGCTACTCCACCGCTTCCGGCTTTTAAAGCGAGCAACCTCCCTTACATTCAGCTCGAAAATCCAAACACAGAACATCACAGCAAGCACAATCACCATGCCTAGCGACAACACCAACTCATGCAGCTCCGGCGGCTCCGGAAGCACTCAGGGCGGAGACTACAATGTCACGTCCAGCGGCACCAACGACAGTGTAAGTCACGTCAACCGCGTTGGGTCGGACCAAGTATTGATTGTTTGTAGGGCAACCACTACTGCTCGCGTGATTACGGTGACTCTGCTTCCAACAGCAACAGCTACCACTACAGCAACTCCGATGGGAGCTATTACTACTCGAGTGAGTCTTCGAGGTGGAAGTGGTCCCACGAAGGAGTGTGTTGCTGACAGCTTGCCCGCAGACTCGGATGGCTCGACCTACTACAACAACGGCAATGGCGGCAGCACCTACACCGCTCCAAGCAGCAACAAGTGAGGACACATGTGAAGAGAGCTGCGATCGTTGGAGGCGGTCAGGTTGTATGTACACAGCGTGGCCGATCTGATGCTGTCGAGCGTGTTCGGGGAAGGAGGACAACATCCTCCGCTCCGTACTTCCAGCTGTACGAGTCTAGGAGTTTCTTATAGACTCCAGATACCACAGATACGATGCAATGAATGAATACCTATGGCTTCGCATATTAACTTGGCCCGCCCAGATAGTCCCACGCTGTCAAGGTGTGAATCTTCACTGTGTCCAGAAACTCTTCGATGCTGACCTTCTCGTCCCTTTCGGCCATACCTCTGGGATGTGGACCATACGCATATGCCGGAATTTGATGTCGTCTGAAGTGCTTACAATCTGTTGCGCCCAGAGAACAGATGGCTACAGGCTCGGTGCCACGCAGAGCCTTAGCGTTCTTCTGTAGCAAACCGACGACCTCATGGTCTGGCTGACTATGCGTCGAAACATGTGAATGGTTCTCGTGGACTGAGTATGAAGCAGTACGAAAGTCCTTCAGAATGTTATCGATATACTTTCGGATCGTTTCAGTCTCAACACCAATGGGAATACGAATGTCGGCTTCAAAAATGCACTCGGACGGAATCATATTGATCTTGTCACCACCTTTGATTGTTCCAATGTTGACGGTGGGTATAAGCATTGCATCCGCAGCGCCAGGCCACATGATCTCGTCGGCGACCTTCCTCACGTCAGGCTGCTGCATATGCTTTTTGATGTCCTCGTCCATTCCGAGATCTGGGAGCTTCTCCATAGCGACGAGTCGTTCGATGAGTCGGGAAGCAATTCGTATAGCACCCTCACTGCGATGTATATAAGCCCCGTGTGCAGCTTGAGCAGTCACGGTAAAGGTCAAGCGGAATGTGCCTTTCTCGCCGAAACGGACGCTATCCAGACCACTCGGCTCGCCGATGAGGATGCAATCTCCACTCCACTCTTCAGAGCCATCATCTTCTAAGAGATAGCGAGTGCCCCATCTACCGCCAGTCTCTTCGTCTGATACCACCTCCAGGGTGCAACGCCCGGAAAGCTGGGATTGAAACCTATGCAAGTAGCTGAAAGCTATGATCGAGGCTGCTGTTCCCGCCTTCATGTCAACACCCGAGCGACCATGCACGAATCCGTCCTCAATGTCACCAGAATAGGGGTCGCGTTGCCATTGATCTGCATCTCCAACAGGAAATTGGTCAATGTGACCATTGAGGACGATGCTGCGTAAGGGTTGTGTAGCATGATCGTTGAGGCCGCCTTTCAGAACGCTGACTAGGTTTGGCGATTCTTCCTTGGGTGCGATGATCTTGGAAGAGATTCCGGCGGCTTCGAGATGTGATCTTACTACTTCAATACCATCCCGTGTATCGCCTGGTGGGTTTGAGGTTGGGGCTCGAATGAGAGATTGCAGGAGGGCTAAATGTTTGTCTGACTCGGACTGGATGAGATCCAGGAGAGCCTTCTTAGAGGGCATCTCGCCGACGAAGATTCTTCGAATGGTCATGGAAAAATCCGATTTATTCAAGATTCGGTGTTGGGGGTTCGAATGAGGCTTTTCTTAGTAATGAGGTTGGATCTGGTTAATGTCGGGGATTGACAAGAATTGCACTTTATTCAGTCACCGCCAACTCCGATGCTACCCGGGCCAGTCGAGAAGGCGATACATCGGGATATCGTGATTGATATCATGTGAAAGCTGTCCGCACGCATTCCCACCACATTTGCCCGAAAAGGCACTGTCATGAAGCATGAGAAAGGAGCAATATTGTTGACATTGTCGGCTCGGGATTAGCGAGAGAGATGAGGCTGCCCCACCAATGCCAAGCTTTTGGTTAGCGGCGCCGATTCCGCTGTGTTCGAGCTTCGAGAGTCGCGGTGCTGCATGTGAAAGCTGTTCCCAGACCTTGAGAGATCTCTCACCTCAAGTCGCGTCGCAATGGCGCCTGCCCCAAAGCAGAGCTCGAACGGGCATGACTGGGAGAATGATTCGAGCATGAAGAAGCTGTTGGAGAAGAAGCGCAAGGCGGAAGAAGCTGAACTCTATAACCAGGAAGAGATCATGATTTTGAAAAGACGGGCTGTCAAGCTCGCTGCAGAGCGTACTCCAGTGCAAAAGAGGTCCTCAGAGTATGCCAGTGCCATGTCGTAAGTAGAATTTTTGCCAAGCAGGAATGCTGAGTGGAAGCAGCCTCAATTTCGACGACGATATCACGCCCAGCATCGACACCCAGCTCCGATACGCCACAGAAGCCATCGGACACAATCGGCGGGCCCGTAAGCGAGCGAAGAAGCAAGAGAATAAGCAAGAGTCGAAGGTGCAGCGTAAAAGCAGTCAGAAAGAGAAGCCGTCGAAAGCGAAAGCGCAGCCGTCACAGCCACAGCGTCGCAAAGCGCGCACAGCAGCGCGTCGTCGTACTGAAGTGGACTCTCGATGACCGACATTGCAGCTCACTCGGACTTGACGCAGTCTGGCATGGTGTGTTATTGCGTAAAGAAAGTCATGCTTTCTGAAAGCATCACACTTCCGGGTCGATCCGAGGGTGGGACGAGCTTTCTTCTAGAACCCCTTTTCGACTGCCTAATCTGCTCGGACGCGACTTCATCTTCTACGCGCCCTAAGCACCATTGGGAAGTAGCTCAGACTGCGAGTGGCATTGCAGGTCCGCAATAGTTCCAATGCCTTTAGAGGCTGAGTGTGCCTTTCAAAGGCTCACTTCACCGGCCATTCAAGGGTGATGGCTCCCAAGCACGAAGGCCATGAGGATGAAACCAAATCGCGTAGCTCTAAGAGGCAGCGGCCCTCTGATCCAGACCAGCGTGATCGCAGTGAGTGGGCAAGACTCGATTCTACTCTCACTCACGCCAGCTGATTGTTCGAGCAGCATCTGCTACAACATCTGCATCTTCCCCAATCAGTATCTCTTCGGACGATGAAGACGACATGTGTGATCCGCAGTTCTGCGTATATGGCAACCAGCGGGTGCCAGTTGGTTCGGCGCCCATCGACTTGATCATTTGTGCAAACAGCCGATGCGTCGTCTTGACCTACCACAAGCTATGTGTCGGACGTGCAAACGCAGTAAAATATCCAGACAATACGGACTGGAATTGTCGCTCATGTCGCGCTGTCCCTCCGTCGTCAGCGATGCCTTCGACACACCATTTGCAAAATCCAACCACGGCGAAGCCCAACACTACGCCTATCCGGTCTACGGACGCCCAAGTTGTTGTGCCCGTCGACCACGACCCAGGACTACACGCTGAGCAGCAACAGATTGTTGACACTGTGTTGGCTGGCCACAATGTGTTCTACACTGGATCTGCCGGCACTGGTAAAAGTACTGTTCTCAAGGCGTATGTGAAGAAGTTCAAAGCCCTTGGATTTCATGTCGACATAATAGCGCCGTCCGGGATCGCTGCTGTGAACGTTGGAGGTGGAACCTTCTTCAGCTACATGGGTTGCAGGCCAGATGACTTCAGACTTAGCCTTGAGGCATTTCGACAGAAGGCCCATGGTAAGAAAGTCAGAAAGCGTATTGGCGCAACGGACGTGCTCATCATAGACGAGATATCAATGGTGGAAAACCATCTCTTGACGCGGCTGGACATAGCAATGAAAGAGGCCAGAAGCTATTGGGTTAAGGACCCAGAACGACCAGATAAGAGACCGCGCGATGGCAGACTTCCCTTTGGCGGTGCCCAGATAGTCATAACTGGCGACTACTGTCAGCTGCCGCCGGTCAAGCCATTCGAATACTGCTTGTATTGTGATGGTGGTGAGCTCGGCAGTGCGGGAGATATCGAGGTCGCGCCAAAAATCTGCAGAAAGTGCCGACAGCTCTATCACGATGCCGATAAATGGGCCTTCAAAAGTCCAGCCTGGTCCGCATGTGACTTCCGATATTTCGAGTTGAAGCATATTCACCGGCAAAACGACCTGGCTTTCATCACGCTGCTCCAGAAATGCCGCTTCGGCCTCGAGCTCACTCCCCAGCAAAGAAATTTACTTTCTAGGAAAACCTTGGTAAGTGAATGGACCGCCGGAAAATCACGACTCAACAACAGCTGTTGTTATCCTGCTGCATCCACGATTTCAATTTGGGTCGTCTCGCTGAGATTCGAAAATTGACTAACAATTCTCTCTTGGACTGTAGGCAGATCCTGTCAAGCTGATGCCCACCAGAATAGAGGTGCAGAGAGAAAACGATGCTGGTCTTCGCCGGTTGAAGCAGAAGTCTTTGATTCTGGATTGCCTGGATCTTTTCACCCGTCAGAACGCAGCAGATCCGACTGTGGCCAATCTCGGATTGCCAAAGTACGAGAACAAGCCTTATGGTCCTCTAAAAGCACTAGACAACGATCGCTTCGAAGAGAAGCTGGAGCTGAAAGTTGGTACGCTGGTCTTGTTACTTGTCAACCTGGACTTCGAGCAGAAACTCGTCAACGGCACGCAAGGAAAGGTTATTGATTTTAAACCATACGACCCTGCTGATGATGCAATGCAAAAGAAGCCTGACGATCAAAAGAAGCGCGGCAAGAGCAGTGACCCGCGCGTGGAAGAGGTAATGGCTATCAAAGAGCAGCAGGTGCGTGAATTCATGCAGCGGCAGGCCACCCAAGACATCCCGGTCGTCGATTTCGGGAACGATCGCATTCGAGCTATAGGGCCTTGCTGCCAGATCAGAGACGTGGGCAGCGAGGAGCCTTACGGCCTGCTTGGTTGCACACAGATTCCATTGACCCGCGCATGGGCAATCACCATACACAAGTCTCAGGCAAGTCTCAAAGTATCGAAAATCGAATGGATCGCCACTGACCAGTCCCAGGGCATGACATTGGATCGAGTCGAGATCGACCTCTTCCGGAGCTTTGAGAAGGAACAAATTTACGTTGCACTTTCGCGAGCAAGAAGCCTGGAAGGTCTCAGTGTATTGCGTATGCCGATGAACCAACTTGGCAGCATGAACAAGGAAGTCAGGAACTTCTTAGAAAGCAATGGGCTACTTGATATGGGCCGCTTGTTGAAGCAATGAGCGAATGCTCGCCATTGACTTGGTCGTGGACACTCAAATTGCTGGTGAATGATTGGGCGAGCGGCTAACAGTTTGATCGGAATCCACCTGCGATTGATTGACTCACACATCGCGCGAAAGCACTGCAAGGAAGATCTTGGTGTGAGTGACCATCGATGCCGCCGTTCACAATGTCAAGTGCCTGGATACTCGAGGCAACAGACTTGCTTTGCCTCTCTCATCTGTCACTATTGAAAATAGTCGATGGCTGCTGCAGGTTCTCCTTTCTTTTCTAAATCTATGCTTGTGATCTATGTTGACAGCTTTGTCGACGTGTGTATCCACCATTATATGACCATCAGCCTCGAGGAACGCCTCGTGTGCTTCCAATTACTTCTGTGTCGCGCGTGGTCGACTGACAGAGAGTAGAATATACCCTTGCCGCTATTAACGGACAACATTTGCCTCTTCGCTAAGCAATGCGGGCTCCATCTCGTCTTCGTCGACGGAATTCTTATCTTCCTCGTCATCGGACTCGTCCTCAACCGATGGCTTCCGTCCTTCACAATCGGTGCTCAACTTATTGCGTTTATCCTGAATCAGAGGACACAACAAAAAGCAAACACCTACGAAGATGGCCGATACAAAGAACACCCACATGATTGCGCCATCATACGCTTCTTCCACTTGCGTTCTCTGCCGATCCGGAAGTCCCTCCAGGGAAGAGTGTGAAAAAGCAGAGTCCGCGATATGAAAGTTCGATGGTAGGTCCCTTGGCAAAGTTGCTTCAAGTCGTGACCGTAAGACAGCGGAGCTCACAGCAGTCCCCAATGCGCCACCGAAAGAGCGCAAAACGTTTCTGGTGCCCACTGCCAATCCCTTTGTGTCCTTGTCGGCTTGCGCTGAAATTGCCATGACGCTGTTTTGAAATGATGAGCCGGTTCCGATGCCAACCAGCATGCTCAAGAAGATGACGAGGCCTCGCACGCGATACTCGCTGTCGACTGCAAGGACTGACATGGCTATGGTCCATACCGCAAAACCACCGAAGAAGATAAGGGAGTAGCTTCTTCGCCCTTGCTTCTGAAGTCGAAGAATAATCAGTGCCGACAGTGTCGACCATGCGCCTGTGAATAAGTTAATCAGCAAGGAGTGCGCGGTGACAGCAACTCTGGGACATACCATGGACCACATAGTAAGGAATCTGGTGTGCCGATGCTGTCAAAGCAGGCAGTTCTCGTACAACTTGCAGATTGAGTGGCAAATAGTAATTGAAGGAATAGTATGTGGCGCCAAAGAGGACATTCTGCACTAGAATCGTCGCGATAGTTCGGTTCCTGAACAGCTTGAATGGTACAATTGGCCGAACATTCCCTCGATTTGGTAGGAAACCAAGCACAAGGAATACCACTGTACATGTAGCTGTGATGACAGCCAACGCAATAACAATTGCTCTCTGCAAGTCGGAGTACTTGCTAAGTAGGAGTAAGCCAGGCACGACGATACCGACGCCCGATAGGATGCCGAAGAAGTCTATCGTCTGCATTACTTGTCTTATCTCTTCCCACTTCGGCGGGCAGCAGTTGGCAGGCACGCATAGAAAGACTCCAATCCATGCTAAAACCGACAGGCCGACGACGAAGTAGTAAAAGTACTGCCATCGAGGCTCGCTAGCAAACACAGCGCCGACCATCATGCCTGTAATGCTGCCGATCGCGACGGAAACGCCTGTATCAATTAGCAAACGGTTTACCATTGATCGAGACGACATGTCAAACCTTGTACGCCTTGGTACTTCAACCGCTTCCTTTCGGGCAAGAAGTCATTCTGAGCAATGTTGACCAGGTTTGAGATACTACCGGTAGCAATGCCTGAGAAGGTCCGCAAAGCGCTGAAGAGATCCGTCCTACTTTGGAATGAACTAAGTCCGCAAGCCAAAGAACTCAGAATGAGTAGTGCAATTGATATGAGCAGCATCTTTCTTCTGCTCCAGGTATCGCTTAGATATCCCAATACCGCCAGGCCAACAGTCGCTCCAATCAGTTGTGTAGTCGCTGCCCATGCTATCGATCCGCCGTCTGTAAAGTAGTCGGATACTGCTGGAAGGATGGCGGTGACACCTAGCAGGTCCACGAAAGCGACGCCGTTGGCTGCGTTGAGTGATATCACGACACCGGCCAGTCTCCATCCTGTGAGATATTTACTGATATTCTCCTTTGCCTCTCTGCGCTTCTTCGTCGGTGCTGCCATTGTCCATGAAAGCTAGTCGAGAGTGTAATGATGTGGATTACCATGGGAATTGATGCGTGCTTTGGCAATATGTGGAAGAAAGAAGTGCCATATGCGTTGTCGTCGTCGTGAGGAGAGTGGGTAGAATTGGCACCCAGATGTAACACTGAGAGTCACAGCCTGCTTGCACAGCTCAAACCGTGTCAGTGCCACCATGTATGCTGTCATACTGATAGCGTTGAATGCTTGTCACTGAGTTGCTGATACGGTGACTGGTGGTTCCTGATCTCTCGATGCTTGGCACTGCCTTGATAGAAAGTTGTCGCCAGGAACATCCTTGATATTTACTGCTGATTCAAACAGATGCAATCGTTGGCCAAGTCATCTTACGACGTTGCTCACAAACGCAGATGCTCGATAGTGAGGCCAATTGGGCCTTGGATTGGACTTTGCATAGTGGTCCAGTACACATGGTGCTTTGGACTGCTGATCCTCCAATAGCTGAGGCGCCACACGAGCGTCTGTCACGGAGAGCATGAAGCCCATGGCTGAAGCACGATAATACCCTGGTTTTGCATTGAAAACGGGTAAAGCTTGATATCGATTCGTCGAAGAGCGTGGCTGAGAGTGGCTTCTGTGAAGTTAACCGCTATGACTTATCGGCATGTCAGCAGTCACTTGGCAGTTTGCGGGCTCACAGATTGCCTGAAAGGCTGAGTGCATTCGCTCCATGTGAGAAACTTGGCACGAAAGCTGCCATAGAAACGCCCGATCCTCAAAACCACTGCACAGCCCTGTGCATCGTCCTGGACAAGGATTCAGGTAGAGTTTGAAGGTTCGCGCCGGAGCGTGGAAGTGGAAGTCTACCCTGGTGAGAGCTTGTCTCAATCACTTCTTCGTCTCCATGGTCCATTCAGAACGAGCAGCTAGGTATTTGAGATCTCGTCCAAGACCGGCACTTGCGTGTCTTGCGTGGAAGACATCGCTGAAGAGGCTGTGGCGTGAACGCTTTATCGGACCCTGGTCAGGCTGTACGCGTCTCACGAATGAAGACAACAAATCGGGACGCTTGGCTTCTCTCATGCCAAGATCTGGGATGAGGTGGACCTGTGAGAGATTCGTTGACGACCGGCGAGGACCGGATGGCTTATTGGACACCTCATCATACGCGTTCAGTGAACAGAAAGGAAGTCATGTCTGCTCGCAAGTCCTCTTAGAGTGAGATGGTCATTCCAATGGCCCGGCATACATTTGAAAAGGTCCACGTTTCGCGCTTTGGTGAACCGCACCATAAATACGTCTTCGTGTTAGTATGTCTGTGAAGCTGCTCAGAGGTGATGTCGCGTTCTTCACAACTTCGATTGTCGGTCCGAGACGGAGATGAGGTCGACGTTGTTGGCAACTGCCGAGGCGAATTGGTTCGGATGCTCCCGCCGAATCCTGGCTCACCCCAGCCTTCTCTCCATCACGACTGACAGTTGAGGAAGCAACGACCTTCATCTATCATCTCAATCCGATACTAGCATGCTCCATAGTAGGGCTTCTGACATATCTCCGTACATCGTAAAATGCATTCACGTCAGAAGATGCTCGAACAGATCTTCGCATTGCCGGCGAATCAATACCCCGAAGGTTCATCTCCTCACGGAACCTTCCCAAGAACGGAGATTATCGTCTCTTGTGTGACTTCATCAGCATCTGGGAATTCCAACTTCTCGGTTTCCATGCATTATTCAGGATCGTATGCGTACCTTGCAGCAGGTTGACGGCAGCTGAATAGGCTGAATTGCATCTGCCGCAAGCCATGACCGCGGAAGAAATTAAATGTACATATTGTAGGTATAGCTAACATGGTAACTACATTTGACACACTTTCCGAGATGCTGCTCTCATACACACAGTTTATACTGGCAGCGCTGTGCCTAGCTCCGGCTTGTCAGGCTCAGTACGGCAATAGCACCAACGCGACATACGTCTCACCCAACGCGAAAGGCTTCAAAATTCAGCATGGATTCGAGACGGTGCTAGTCCAGCCATTTGGCTACGATGGTTTTCGTGTCCGAGCATGGCCATTTAGACCTCCCACTGGTGACGAGATCAGCTTTATATACGATCCACCCTTAGAAGGGCCTGAGAATGGCAAACCGCTGGGCATGAGCTACGACACTGTAGTCAATGGGACACAGGTCGTCGAGATACGAAATGGCAACACTGTGGTCAAGACGTATAGCCCCAATCAGAACAAGCACACCATTCACAAGCTTGCTTTCTTCCGAGTCGAAGAGGATGGCTCGCACACGTTCCTGACAAATGAATATTCGCCGCTCAAGTCGCTCGTTCCTAGACAGTACACCTGGCATGGAGCAGGCTACGACTTCGAAGCATCTTTCTCATTTAGCACAAGGCCGGATGAGCTGATTTTTGGGACCGGAACGCAACAAGACCATCTTTTGAACAAGAAAGGAAATGTGATTGACCTGATCAACTTCAACACACACATCCCAACACCTGTATTCATGAGCAGTAGAGGCTATGGATTTGTCTGGAACTCTGCTAGTACAGGTGAGATGGAGTTTGGTTATCTAAGGAATCGCTTCACATCTCAATCGACGACTCTCGTGGATTACGTGTTAGTCTCGGCGCCTCAAGGCGACTACGACCTGCTGCAACGTCGCCTCTCCGCTGTCACTGGCCGCGCACCGGAGCCGCCAGAATTCACTCTGGGCTACTGGCAGTGTAAGCTCAGGTATGAAAATCAAACCGAGTTCATCCAGCTGGCCCAAAACTTTCACGATTACGACATCCCTGTGTCGATGCTAGTGATCGACTATCTGTCATGGGCATACCAAGGAGATTTCGCATTGCAGCACAGCCTTTGGCCAGACGTGCCAGCACTGGTAGCAAAGGTCAAAGAATTGACAGGGGCCGAAGTCATGGCGTCCCTTTGGCCCAGTGTTGAAGACGCAAGTCCTAATTACGAGACTATGCAGATGCAAGGCTTCCTCGCGGCAACCCGTTCTGGACCTGGTGCTACTGATACCTTCAATGGATCGTATATCCGGAACTATGATGCCACGAATCCGAAGGCTCGAGAATATGGTAAGTCTGGAGTGTGCAGGCTATGAAACATCAGCTAATCCTTTGCTCTTTGCGTTCTAGTATGGTCTTTGCTGAAGGCCAATTACTTCGACCAGGGCATCAAGAATTACTGGATTGACCAAGCAGATGGCGGAAATTTGGGCGAGGCGTACAACAACAACGGAATGTCCGAGTTCGTTCAGTCACTGCCTTACCCGATCTCGGACACCTTGTACTATGCTGGTACTCAGACATCTGCTGGAAAGCTGTACCCCTGGATCCATCAACAAATGATTGAGGATGGACTACGTAACGCCACTGGAACAAAGATGGGTGAGCCGTGCCAATATCTGTCGCTTTCACGCTCTGGCTACATCGGATCGCAACGATTCTGCAGCATCATCTGGTCTGGCGATACTACGTCGACCTGGGAGACGCTCGCAGCACAGATCGCATCTGGACTATCGGCAGCAGCGACAGGCTGGAGCTGGTGGACGCTTGATATCGGAGGATTCCAGGGAGATCCCACAATAGACTGGAGCAGCAATATCGATGAAGAGCCATACCGAGAGCTATATGTACGATGGCTAGAATGGGGCACATTCTTGCCGTTCATGCGCAACGTAAGTCAAATACTGCGGTCAAAATCTAAATTTCTTCTAACACGACCTCTAGCACGGCGCCCGATCCTGCAATTTCAAAAACGCATATACCTGCAACAACGAACCTTGGACCTACGGCTCCTCCAACCTCCCAATTATAAAATCCTACATCAACCTCCGCTATTCCATGAAAGCCTATCTAAAAGCAATATTCTCACAATTCTCCCTAACTGGAAGAATGATCATGCGACCACTCTACATGGACTTCTCACTCTCTGATCCCAATATCTTACTCTACGCAGCCAATAATTCAAACTACACGACTCAGCAATACATGTTTGGCCCAAATCTTTTGGTGACTCCAGTAACGTTACCGAATGTTACGGAGTGGACGGTGTATTTGCCTAAGACGAAGGCTGAGGCTGCGATTCCGACTGGACATGGAGGGTTCAATGCTACGGGTACGAGTAAACCTTGGACGTATTGGTGGACGAATGAGACGTATGCTGGAGGACAGGCGGTTACGGTCCCGGCACCACTTGAGCATATTCCTGTGTTTTATTTGGGGAGGATGGAGGAAATTATGGATGGGAATGTGTTTTAGTGATAGCTGAGCTGCTTGGGCCATTCATAAGGTCTGTGGCACGGCTTTGTGATAGCATGTCCACGCAGTGACCCGGTCGTAGGTCGATTTGCTATGCAAAAAGCGTAACCTACCCGTGTATTTCTGTCCTTGATGTGAACCATCAACCGTTTCGTGTATCCTTCCCGTGCGGAGGCAAATAGGCAGGCAGACAGGGTCAGAGAGGATCGGTAGTAGACATGAATGAATGACGAGCGTTGGGAGCTTGGTGATGCTTTAATACATGTCTATACTGTACATCCATGCGAGTGTCCATCCTCTCTGGCACAGCTAATGACTCGTCCGTACGGCACCATGCGGCGCGGCGCGAAGGTATTGTTAGTACACAGCTCTCAGTGCGTGGCACTGGATCCAGCGGTGCTGTCCGCTTTTTACCTGTCCATTTCCGGGCACGGTGGTTCTGAAACGCACATGGCGTTGTACGGCAGCAAGACGAGGCCCGGCAGGCTATTTCATCGCAAAATCGTGGATTGCTCCATCACTGCCTAGTATGCTGATCCTCTCTCGAACATGACTGTGCTCCTGGCTTCTGTCGGGGCGCGCTCTTGTACGATGCCCCAATCTACGCAGTTCCACCAGTCTTCTAAGTACTTTCTCTTGCCTGTGACACCATAATCATAGAGGTATACGTGCTCCCAAGTGTTGACACATAGCACTGGTACAAGACTTGTACCACCCGGAGGAAGTTTCGCCTGTCCTCGACCCTGCTGGCTGTATGGTCCAAATGCACCAGCTGTGTTTGCAGGTATTTGCGATTGCGCATTCAGGTACCCTTGGTAGGAGTTCGGGTTGTTGTTGTTCATGTCCAGACCTTGCTGCCTGTAACCTGCTTCGGGAAATGGCGTGCCAGCCAAATATGTGTTCAATATCCGCCATTGGCCACTCCTGCCGCTCAACTTTCCTGCAGCATCGACATTACGTGCCCACACCAGCCAGACAAAGCCTGGCCCAAACATGCTCGCGGCGGTATCGATCATGGTCGTGCGCAAGGTTTCTATGCTGCCAAAGGTCTTGGTCAAGCTTTCGACCATTTGCGGCGTTTTGGTTAGAGGGAGCGGCGCTGTGGATAGGGTGCCGAAGAAGAAGTGATTGTTCCAGGCCATACTGGCGTGGTTGAAGACGGCGGCGTTCATGGGATCTCGCGCGAAGGAGAGGACGAGGTCTTTGGTGCTGAGGTTTTCGATGGCCTCGCCGGCGACCAAATCGTTCAGTTTCTGGATAATGTGCGCTTGGTATTCCGTCCAGGCCAACTCGAAGCCTTTGGGCGCGAGAAGACCGGGCACTCCAATCTCCTTGAACTGCTGTTCGAAGCCAAGTAAGGGAACGTCATGACGGAATCGTTGTTGCTGCTGTTGCGCGAATGGTATTCGGGGTGTGAGTGAAGTTCGTGTCTGGGCAGCGTCAGTCTATCATGCAGCCATTGAGCACCATTTTCGGCACGCACACATGACGGGCATATCCACGACGATGGCTTCAGCGCACTCGCTGGCCTCCATATCCGTCTCGTGATCATGGCGATGCGTAAGTGAATAATTGAATGATGCTCGTCGACTCTCTCTCGCCCGAACAACTTCACCAGGGCATCGGTCGGCAAAGCTGCTTCGTTTTCTCCGATGCCCTCTCAGCCAATCAATCCCGTCTGTGCTTTCACCGATCAAACGCGCGCTTCCATGTTTCAGACCTCACTCTGCCTCCAGACATGCTCACCACCACACAATGCCTCGTTGCTACCGCTGGTGCCACCGCGCAATGCCACCCAGCTCTCCGACCGCGTCCATGCGTCCAGTCCATTGTCTTCATCTACTCGCGCGTCTCCACGGGCTCGCCCTGCTCCATGCCATTCACAACAAGACACGGTAAGACCTTTGCATGCTGTCTCTCGCGATTTACTTTGTCCTGTTCACCATCGTCCCTTCACTCCCTTGTCTTCTACATCCATCTCTGTCTCGCGTGCCTGCGACCGTTGACCGGCCTGCATTTCCTTGTCTCTTTTCCTACTTCTTCCTGCATTTCTGAGATACCCGCGCGTTCTCCTGCGCAAGCGCTTCAACATGTTGTCTGCTTCTGTTCTGCGAGTTGCTCTCGCTTCACTGCTCCTACGCGCTCACTCAACCAGCGCCTTGTGGATACCGCAAGACTTGGAAGAAGATGTGGTTTTCTGGCAAGCCGAAGCCCTCACACCGTTTGCCAAGCGAGACGAGACATGCGGCGGCGATTCGACCCTCACACAATGCGGATCTGGCTTCCCTTCGAGTTTCTGCTGCGGTGCGAACAGCAAGTGTCTACTTCTGAACACGACTTCGACGATCACGGCCGCACTATGCTGTCCTGCTGGTCAGGACTGCCAAACTATTAATACTGTCAGTTGTGATAAGAGCCTTCAGAATGCCACGACGATACCTGGCTCTGAGTTACACTCAAACCCACCAACGCAGCTGGAGACATGCGGAAGTGCATGTTGTCCTATGGGCTATAAGTGCCAGGGAGGGAATTGCATAGCATTGTCAGCCAGCGAAGTCACGTCCACTACCGCTTCAGTCTCCTCACTGCTTCCGACCGCCACTGCATCAATATCAGTCAGCATACCGTCGACTACCTCGCCTGTGAGCGAGGCTGCTTCCACCACTGCAGACTTGATCGACTCGAAGAAGTCTTCACCCGACAGCTTTTCAGGCGGCTCTTTCGCAGCCGGCTTTGTTCCTGGCATTGCCCTTGGTCTCATTGTAGCTGCGCTGGTCATATTCTGCATTCGAAGAAAACGCAATGCTAGGGCAGACTATGTGGATGATAAGCACAGATCTGGACGAGATACTCTGACTGATCTTTCTCCCGATCTGTATCGACGCCCAACTGTACACGGTCGCTCCATCTCTGAACCAGCCGTGGACACCAGCGCCGTACACCGAACTGATTTCCTCAACTACTCTCCCCCGAGCCAGAAGAGCATACGTCTGGATGGAGCAACGGGATATGTGGTCGAAGTCACATCTCCACCTAGAGATCCTGTTTCACCTGAGTATCCTGCGCAGGATGGAGCACCCAGGCAGAAAGGCTGGTTTTCACGCTCACCATTTGTGAACCAAGTCTCGACACCCAAACCCACGCACTCTCCGATTCCCAGTCATCTCAAGCGAGGCACGTTGTCGTTCAAAGTCAGCCCGGTTCGTGCATTGAAGAAACAGAGAAGCATGCACTCTCTCCGACGGCAAATGACAACAGCCACGGACGGCAGTGATGTGCGGAGGCCAGATAGCTTGGCTCGTACGCAAAGCACAGAGACAATCAAAGTGGCTATGGCAACTCCAGACTCAGGTCCCCCGCAGCTACCACCAACCAGCTTCGGGCGCACACCCGAGGAAATGCTCGCACGAGATCACCGCAATCTTCGACCCCAGCCAGAACCTCTCACATCACGAAGCTGGCAGACCATGACGAGTGGTGTCTCGAGCGAAGAATCAACTCCCATCGACGCAGAACCAACCTATCAAACTCCGACGCGTCCGGGAAGAAATAGCAATGTCGCAAACATTGGCGCAACACTGCAATCGCCTTATACTCCTTCCAATTACGGTCCAGGTCCCAGCCAACCGGCACCATTGCAGGTGAATTACAACAACAATCATCACTTCCTTTCAGTGGATCCATCGACCGAGAAAGGTTGGAGTAATCGACTGAGTAGCATTTCCCCTGACCGAGACCGTGACTCTTCGTGGAGGGATACGAGAATGACGACTTGGGGATCTATCATGAATAAGGCTGGGTTGACGAAGAGTAAACTGTATGAGCAGGATAGTGGAAAACTTGTTACGAAGGGTGGGGATCCGAGGGAGTGGAATCGCAAAGCTTAGGTAGCGTTTTATTCGTAGTAAGGAATAATTCATCAACATTCCAGTTCAACTTATTCACCTCTGTGCAGCGTATCGTTCATGCGAGTCAAAGGTCGTGGTTTGACGGTTGGCAAGGCATGGGAGAACATCGACTTTTGACCAGGAAGCGGAGACGCGAACTCGCACTTCACTTTCATCACAATGATCATGACATACCGATACACAATTGTGCGGTCGCGAGGAATATTGCCTCACTTCCCATCGACCGCTACAACTTACCATCCTCCACCTTTCCGACGCATTCTGAGATTACGCCTCCTTTCCGCCCTTCTTCAGCCGATCGCTCTTGCCGATGTTCCACAAGCATGCGCATTCCATGCGTGAAGGAAGAGGGCAAGACATGCTCACCGGCTGCCGTGTGACTTGCTCTCACATCAGCTTTTCAGCTCCCATGCATGAAGATGGCCCGGTTACCCATTCTTTCTCACTACGACCAAAACCTCAATATGGCCGTTCAAGCAATTCGCTCAGCGCCATCAATATCAATACCGTGACACCATGTGAGACCACTTGCAAAGCAATGTGCTCGTCAGCCAGTAGAAGATCAAAATCTTGTACGAAGAATTCTTCGCGGCGCTCCAGGCTGCGTCCCGAATAGTCGAGCTGAGTATCAAGGCTGAGGCTCCTGCAGCGTGCCCGGTCGCACACAAGGCTCAAGCATGTATGGTTGTGCGAATCTGGCCCCATTTCAGCTGTAAGCCATGATCTTTAATCACTGCTCTGCATTCGATTCTGCTGTTGACCGAGGCGCATACACTGATCAACAAGCATTCCTCGCGTCTTATTGGCTTCCTTGGCATGCACCATCGCTCATGCGAGTGCTGAACACGCCATCTCACGCACTCCTGTAAGGAAGAGGGAACGAGGCTCAGAAGCCATGTGATTGTCACGGCGCGTCATATGTGGTAGAAGTACCTCGAGGGCTTAAATGTCTGGATGTGTACCATTCAGAGCATGGTGAATTCCTACTCAATCTTGCTCAGACACCTTTCAACATGGGCTTCCTAGCTTCGTGTTGGGACTTACTACTTCACCTGGCTTCACACTCTAGTGTGCTGAATAGCTATTCCGGACCACATCAGCAGCCTCTCGACGTTCCAAGCCATCATGGAGATGCTTCCGTTGCTGTGCCAAGCCCGTCAAACACAGGTCCATCGTTTCAAGTGCCAGGAACGGACTTTGTGTGTCATTATCCGAGAATGAGAGGCTACCGTCCCTGTAACACACCCCACGACAGAAGCTGCTGGTTGAGGCCGAACCATCGCGACGATGAGCTGTACGATATTCACACCGAGTACGACACGCCAGGTGACGAGTTCACACCGACCGGAATCACTCGTGAAGTAAGTGAACAACACAACGCTGCTCCTCCGTCTAGCTTTCCATACCTCTATCACATCACGACTGACTTTGCTAGTATTGGCTTGAGGTTACCCTTGATGCTATTGCGCCTGATGGCTACCTGAAGGAGCTGGGCCAAGTCTTCAATCACACTTATCCTGGGCCTCATCTCCAAGGATGCTGGGGCGATACATTCAAAATCCACGTCACAAACAAGATCGACAATCTTGGAACTACCATACATTGGCATGGCATCCGGCAACTACACACCAACCAAGAAGATGGCGTCAATGGCGTGACTCAATGCCCAATCGCCTACAATGAGACATACACATACACCTTCCATGCTCAGCAGTACGGACATACCTGGTATCATTCACATTACCAAACCCAATACTCCGACGGCGTCGCTGCACCTTTGACGATATATGGTCCAAGCAGCAGTGAGTGGGATGAGACCTTCGAACCCATCATGATGCAAGACTGGGTACATGAGAACACCTCCATCGCTTTTCGAGACGAACTCACGTCAGCGGTACCTATCGCGGACGGACTACTGCTTGGTGGCACAAACACTTACCTGTGCTCGCCGCTTGATAACAAGTGCTGTTCAAGCTGCAATTACTCAAGAACCGTTTGCGACCCAGGCGAGAAGTTTTGCTGCACTCCTGATCCGAGATGTACTGCCAACATCACGAATCCCGATGGCACTATGACTCACCAACGGCAGCAAGGCGGAATCTTCACCCGAACATTCGTCGAAGGAAAAAGGTACCTGTTGAAACTGATCAATGCGTCTGCAGACGCCATGTTCATATTCACGATCGATGATCATGACCTCGAAGTCATCGCTGCAGACCTAGTTCCCATCAAACCTTACATCACAGACCACATCTTCATCGCCATAGGCCAACGCTACCAAGTCATCGTAACAGCCAAACCTCGCCGCAAATCACGGAAATGCCTCAAAGACGACTCCAATTGCAACTACTGGATCCGAACCCGCATCGCAAACGGCTGCGGCAACGTCGCCCACGCCACCGAAGAAACCGGCATACTCCGCTACAACCACTCCAGCACCCTCTCCCCAACAACAATCGCATCAACCGACCAAGAAGCCTGTCGAGACGAATCCACAGACCTCCTACGCCCAATCGTCCCTTGGAACATCTCATCTCTAAAAAACTCCCGAGAAAACTACACCTTCCCAGCAGCTCTATCCCAAGAACTCGACCACGGCGCCTTTCGCTGGGAACTCACCGAAAAACCTCTGTTCTTGAACTACTCTGATCCAAGTCTGTTAAACATCAACAACTCCACTTACTTCGCCAACCCCTTCATGTCAGCAGTACACTACACAAACCACGCATGGAATGACGGCTTCGCATACCTCGTCATTGACGGCGGAAGCATTCTGAACGTCCCGGGCAAAACTGGGATACCTGCTGCTCATCCGATACATTTACACGGACATGATTTTGTGATTTTGGCGCAAGTAGATAAGACTTGGGATGGGAAGATTCCGAAAATGAAGACTGATAATCCTACAAGACGGGATACGGCGCTGCTTTATGCTGGGGGTTATTTGGCTTTGGCGTTTAAGTTGGATAATCCTGGGGTGTGGTTGGTGTAAGTCGTCGATCAGGTACTCGTGTGTTGCGTAAGACTGACTGATGGTGATTTGATAGGCATTGCCATATCGCATGGCACGCTTCTTCTGGTCTTGCATTGCAGATCATTGAGCGGGAAGACGAGATTTTGCCGAGTTTGGGAGCTAATGCTTTGAGTGGGACGAGAGATACTTGTGCTGGTTGGCATGCTATGGATTTGCAATATGACCAGGAGGACTCTGGTATCTAGTAGACTCGGAGGTTTGATCCTAAGGAGTTTTCCAGCATTGTTCGCAAATGCTTCGTCCTCGTCCTAGAGCAGTGGTACTCGTCCACCGCGTTCTCGGCCATCAAAGCCGTCAACCTCGCACGAGTGCAGGAAAGCCGTTACACTATTGGGCTCAGTTTTGGAGAGTTGAAATTTGCATCAGAGAAAAGCACTATTGTGCACTTTGTATCTGTTATGGGTATCAAGGTCATTTGTAAGCTACGATAGCTCCAAGCAGCCGTCACATCATGACCGTGAATTCATTCGATCCATCAATCTCTTGACAGCCGTGGAAAGCTCCTTGAAGCCGACTCGTTCCCCAGAACCAAAGCCACCAATGTTATTCTTCTTGGTCAGGTTCCCAGCAAGATTCTGGTGCTGAGGACCCAAACCCCGCAGGAACAGAAAGCATAGCACGTCTTCCGGAAACGTGCCGTTTCCACCCATTTTGCGCTTGAAAGCTTCGGCATTTGACTGATTGAGCGCGGCGGCAGGTCTTCTACTCTCATGCGAATGAGCTAGCGTGTTGTACTCGTCCACTTTGAGTTGCAGTGTGAAGATGTAGTTGTCGAGGTTGTTGTTGCAGCTAGCGAGTGTAATGCCGCTGATCTCATTAAAGCGGACATATGCCTGGTCGCTACCTCTCGGCATGCACATATCTTCTAGAGCCGTCCAGATTTCATGCGCAGTTTGCAGGGATTTGACTCGATTCCACAAGCCTTGGCTCAGGGTTTCCCCAAAGCCTAGTTTGAGCATGTCGTTTCGGCGTCGGAAAATGGCAAGCTGCTTGATGTACTCGTTGTGCTCTTCGACGGGCACTTCACCTCCATCAGGCGGTGATGCGATCTTTGGTGGCTCTTTCTTGTCACCTCGTAGGACATCTGCGCAGTTCTCCTTAATTGCAGCAGATTCAAACGCGTCTCGATACATGCGCCAGTCGCCACCGATGACGAAGGGCCGAGGTATTGAAGACTTGTAGCTTTCGCCGCTTCCGCAGGTTGATGAGGCTAGGGTTTCCACCGTGCTGTGTTCGAGTGTGAGTCGTTGAGGCTTGACATGTTCTTGCTGGAATGCTGCAAGCGCTGCAAAGACCTGAGAAGCGGTAGCTGCATTCTGTTGTTGATTCATTGGCGTGCTCGTGAGATCAATCATGGTAGGCGGCTCGCTATCCATCTGCATGGAGTCCGCTGCGCCAGCCACCGTTTGCTGGCTATTATTTCGTTGCATATTATTCTGGACTGGTTGCGGAACTCGAGGGTGAGGATCGTGGTCGTAATGGCATGCGGTCTTGGTTCGCGTGCAGGTTCCGCATACTGGCCGCACGCTGTCGCATCTTGACTTCTTGGTGCGGCACGACTGGCATGCTGACGGAAAGCCAGTCTTTCCAGGTGTCACGGCAGGGGCTGTGGGTGCTTGCTTGTCATCCTTCTCGCCATGATGAGCACAGGTGCCATACTTGAGGTATTTCTGCTTCATGTTGGCCACGTCGGTCCTCTGGAACAAGCCATCCGGGTTCGTGCGCTGAAGGAATTTGAGGACATCCGTCGTCTTCGTTTGTATGCGAAAGAGGTTATCTACGGCTATCTCCACGCCTCCCGCTCGTGCTCTTCGCCTGTGACCAGCCAACTGCATGGCATCGACGGCCGGGTGGTTGTGATGCGTTTTCCGGTGACGGATCTGCCAGTTTCCCGACGGATCATGAGGGTTCACGGATACAGCAGCGAGAGACATGGGGCACCCAATGCGGTTGCTCTTGCGATTAATGCGCACCCGCTCCTTGTTGGGTGTCTTCGAACTCGAGACCTTTCCATGCTTGCTGCAATGGAAATAGCGCTTGTAGAGCTGGCCTTTGGCATTCTTCTTGCTCGCGCGGCGAACCAGCTCGAAGCCATGCTCTTTGCTCCAAGCGTGTATGGCATCTTCTAGCTCTACTTCATTCCGATACTCTGCTTCCGGTGGAGGAGGCAGTTGGTAGACTGGCTCGTCTGGGTCGATATCTCCATCATCGTCGTCTTCGTCGTCGTCATCACGCGCATTGACATTGGTGATGTGATTCTGCGCCTGTTGGCCACCAGTTTCCTGGCGCAATGCATTCATGAGATCTTGTTCATAATTGATTGGCGGCGAATTGGGCTCGGGCGGCGGAGCGCCAGGCCCATTGCCTGGGGTCTCGGGCACAGGCGAGGGCGCGTCTCCGAACAGGCCATTGTTCTGCTGTCGCTGCTGCTGCGGCGTCGATCGCGCGTTGCCGGCGTTGCCTTGAGGGAGGCTCTGGAAGTACTGCGGTTGCGGTTGCTGCTGCAGCTGCGGCGGGACTTGGTTGGGGTATGGGTAGCCTCCGGTCGTGGGCGCCTGCTGGTAGGGTGTCGTCTGGTAGCCAAAGGGCTGTTGCTGTGGAGGGAACGGCGGGTCTGCGAATGGTTAGACACGACGCGACCGTGATACTCATATTGGAAAGAAGACATACAAGGCTGGTTGTGCTGGTTCATCCTGGCTCCGTCTAGCGCATTTCGCCCAGAGTCTAAGTCGATGCGCTGGTGTGGTCGTTATACGTCGAAGCAGTCCAGATATCCAGAAACCTTGGATGGAGCAGAAAGAGCGGGCAGAGCGGGAACTGCCGACCGCACCCGCTTCGACTTCACTTTCACTTTCACGCGTCCACTTCGTCCAACACCAACACCATGTCAACCCCATCAAGTCGCAAGTGTAACTCACGCCGCTTTGTCAGAGTTACAACACGTGCTGATAGCACCCGTTCACCTTTGCTTGGACGCTCTAACTGTCAACACCTACACGACTGGCATATCTGCGAATCTCGCTCCTTTGTCCCGACGCAATGCTTGAGATGAGGCGCGTGAGACGTAAAGCTCATTCTACTGAATACTGGAACTACCGACTGTACAGGATGCAAATCAAGAGAACAGTCTATTCTGGCACTTCGGACACGATCAACTATCTTTCTGACGCTGTCTGGTCCGATAATTGCGCTCTCGACAATGCGCTACTTGAGACAGCCCGAGTGTGAAGCTGCCGCGATTCCACCACTGCCATCAATTCAATAATCAAGACCACTCTCGCCATCATGCTTCCGCTTTACGGACAGCATTCCTCTGATCGCGCAGCGAACTACGACACTCAACAAATGATCAAACATTGCCTCGCTCGTTGACACGCATCTGCCGTTGAGTCTATGCCTGCCATCCATTCGTCGATTTCCATGGACACCGATGACCACTAACGCCTGTGCCAGCCCCCATGTCTGCGAGCAGCGTACGGTTTCTGCGGTCTTCGTTGCGTGAGCGTGGACCTGCCTCGCAGATCGTGCTGAGCAGAGGTGGCATACGAAGTATCCGATGTGAGGTCATAACGGAGGTTGGAACGGCCGCCACTCGCGATGGTGGTCGACATAATCTCTGTTCCCTGATCGAGGTACCCGGTGTGGCTGTTGTTGCCCTGGCTTCTTTCGCCAATGCCAGCAGTATTAACATCAGCGCGAGATCCATGGCCCTGATGCCTCTCGCCGTCCTTCTTCGCCAGCTTTCGCGGCCTCGAGTACGAGCCATCGTCTTCAGTGTCGCTTACGCGTCTGCGTTTCCGCTCATCTGTATCAGTTGCATGTTGCTTCTCAGACATCACGCTTCCCTGTTCATTCGCAAACTCTGCAGCGTCTTCTGGTGATGCTTGATGAGAGTTGGTGGCTAGATCTGTAGAGCCAGTGGCCAGAGTTGCAGCAGGGCCGCCATTGATCTGCGCGGCGAAGCAATCACAGCACATATGATCTTCCTTGGCCTTTTCACTCCGGGAGGTTTCGGTCCGCAAGCGTTCCAAGATGGATTTGCTGGCGTCTGGATCTCCGAATCTGGTCTGTGGCGCTCTCTGCCCTATGAATTTTCCATCGGAATTGTATTCGCTCCATCGTCCGAGACAGTTTCTGCCATTCTTGCAGAGGTGCATCGTTCCTTCTGTCGTCTTTTTGTAAGGGACCGGCGGCCGAGGGGCAATATCGGGACCTCCGCCCGCACCCAGTAGGGTGGACAGGGTCGTGAACAGTCCGCCCAGAAAAGTTGGCGGAGCAGCGTTAGGCTGTGCCATTGCCTGGTTGCTGTCGAGCGCCGACGTTGTGGTTATAATCCCTGCCATGGGGCCATCGCAGTCTTGGCCATTGTTCTGGCAAGCAACAGGCGCCGAATGGGTATGATCTACTTCCAGCGTCGCTGTGGAGCCCTGGGACGTCGGAACAGAAGGGGTGGTGGCATCCGCTTTAGGTCCAGCCGGTACTCTCTTCATCTCCCACTTGTCCTTGTCCTTGTTGAACACGCACATCTCGTTGTCTTTGGGCTGTCCAAGACTGAGCAGCTGCAGCTGTTGATGGGCAGCGATCCCGTGGTCCTGGCTCAGATGCAAGTGGATCGTTGCTCGCTCCATTTTCTGCTTCGCTTCCACGAGCCTGAGGAACCGAAGCATGCTCTCTTCGGTCAACCGGCCTGGCACGACCTCAATAGCAACAGTGAGTGGGAATTCGGTACGTCTAAGGCGCAGCATGGAGCCTTTCCAATACCGCCGACCACGGGTGAAGAAGACATCGACACCTTGCGGAACGAGACTTTGATACGCAAAGCCCTCTGGAAACACGGGGACCCATTCATGCAACCGGTCCTTGGCAATTGCGCTCAAACCTTCGCCCTGTCTCGACTCGAATATGTGTACGATGACGCTCTCGCTTGTAATGTCGACGACCAAGCCCGGGTAGTCTTTCTGGTAGGCCAGGTCTTTGGCGGTGGGAATCACTTTCGCGCTGGTGTGATTCTTGCTTTTCAGAGCCCTGAGGTACTCGAGCAGTGGCACAAGAACGATCTGTCCGATCTTAACCTCTTGGCCGTTGCTCAACTTGGAAACCGTGGTCTTGTCGCCACATCCTGGGTCGGGACCGGGATCCGTTGCGCTGGTCGAGTCGGCCGCTGCCTCGTTGATCTGTTGAGAGATGTTGGACAGGTAGTTGTCCCGGTTCCCATCATGCGCCGCCACCGCCAGCGTATTCACTGCGCCTACTGCGACCTGCTGAAGCTCCTTCTCCGTCGCTGGAATTCGCGTAATGCCATCGAGGATCGCTCCGATCACGGCTGGATCGAGCAGTTGCTTAGGCGTAAGCGCTCTGATTGACGTGACTGCGGCCTTCACCCCTGGATCCTGGGCCTGGCTCGACCCCTCGACATCCACAAAGCACTTTTTATACTGCCCAAGGATGCGTTCCTTCTCTGTGAGATTCATGTTGGCGATCAAGTCGAGGAATGATAGGGTGTCGCTGCATCAGACTTTGGCGGGCCCAGCTGAGGTACTCAACTCGACGAGCGCTGACACTTGATACCGGCTGAAATTGAAATCTTTTCTCGATGTGCAGGTATGCGCTGATTTCGTGGGTGCTCGCGCGTCTTGTGGGACGAAGTGTTGGCGTCGAGGGGAGCAGAGGTGGCGGGACCACAATTTAGGACCGTCGCGCGGCCTAACCGAAACCGAAACAGCTATCATTCACGTTGCCCATGCTTTCAGGACTGATTGGGAATTCGGCGTTGGCTGAAATGAAGTGTGCGTGGATTGTTCACCTCACCTCATGCATGTGAAAGTCACGTGCGCCAAGACTAATACTTCATCTGGCCATTGTGGATTTCAAACACTCTGCGCATTCGTAACTTCCCCCGCAGCCGTCCATATATACTCTTGCTTATGATTGTCTACTGGTCAGTGTAGAGTCCAGTCGAGTATCAAGCGGACGCGAGGTCACGCCAACAGCGCCATCTATCGACATGGCTTGTATTTTCGAAGGATCGATACTCACGCTGGGCCTGAGATCGAAATTTGGGAAGAACCCCAGCATGCACCTGAGATTCAGATTACGCGGCGGGCAAACTGCCGTCTATTGCCAAATGAGGGTACTCACATTCCCGAGCCACCAAACTACGCCCACACGATATTCACGAGCCCTGGCACTATTGGAAGCATCGAAGTTCGAGGATAATGCGGCCGTTGTGCCGTTTTGCTTTCGTCTGCTTCCGGCGCTCACATCTCGTCTTTGTCTATGCAACTTCAAAACAAAGAAACGGCCATTTGCAAGCATCCAAAGGGGCGTTGTCGACTGCAATTTAAGTCCCTGCTGCAGAGTTGACTGGAGCTCAATCAGAGCAATTGCTAATGCTTAAGCTCTCATGGACAGTTTCCGTGCCTTCGTTGGCGCCTTCTGGCCGTGGTCTAGACAACAAGCTGAGACTCATATCACGCAGGCGCCGGTGGCTGCATCCCGACTGCCCGTTAAGCCGCAACCCATCAGAACCAACGAAACCTTCACTCCTCCTAATGCGCTGGGATCATTGTACACGTACAGGTTCGAAATGATATATAAGATTACGGGCGATGTGGATGAATACGAAAGAGAACTGGAGACCCAAGAGCAACAGCGTCTGGATGTCCAATCACAGCTCGACTCTGGTATCAATAGGATCTTTCGTTTGAAGGCAGACTTGCGCGCCGATTTCACCGAGGAGATTGACATGGCCCAAGAGGAGATACAGGAATTGGAAACTCAAAAGGAATTCGACACTGGTGACATTGTACTATCACGTTACAAAATTCGATCTCACAAAGACACCCTGTCCAACTTATGGGCCGACGTCTACAAGAACGGTCAAGCATATCTGAACCGCTGTCTTGAGGTAAATTTTGACGAACCCTGGTGTCTCGACCACGTGATGTGCTTCCGGATCCGAGCGTTAATGGACAAAAGCCGTCTGATTCAACAACGAAGGAGCGAGCTTCGCAAATTACAAAATGAAAGATTTCCATTGCGCCACACACCGGGAGGTAAGCGAGAGTCTCTCGACGAACGCATAGCGGAACTCAAGGATACTTTGGAAATGGCGGACAAGCTACAAGATGAGCAGCAGCGGGAGACAGCCTTGGCTTTTAAAGAGTTCCTTTTCCAAAATGGAGTAATTGATGAAGCCGAGCATGAGCGGCATTCAGCTCCGCAATACGCCGCCCAAGGCACACAAACAGAACGGCCGCCTAAAGACTCCCAAGATGCCTGGTCTGAACACGATTTAGACGATGATGGAGACGAAGATGACGACGAAGACATTGACGAAGACGTGGACTCTGAGAAGGAAACTGTCGATAATCAGGCAATCGCAGAATACCACGAGGCAAGCAACAACCACGAATCGCTTCAATTCAAAGCCTACGAGAAAGAAAAAGCTCTCCTCAGCGATCAAATGCTACACCTCATAGCATTCCCAAAATCCAGCATCGACCGCTTCCGTCGTCTAGTTGCGAAATGGACTGCATCAGAGACCAAAGCGGCGCAAGAAGCTGAAGCCAAATGGATGCAAGCTCGAGATCGTCTGGTTGAGCTTGGCTTAGAGATCCCCCACAGCCCCGAGCCTTTGACCCGCCCTCCGACCTGTCGTGGTTCGCCGGTTGATGCGGATTTGGATGATGAAACTCGCCAAAGAAGAAAATTCCGGAAGTTGAATGACCATCGTGCGAAGACTGTGCATAGTGCGAATCCGAGCAAGGCTGCTACGCCACCGAGGAGTAGGGATCTTGGTGGGATTCGGGATCTTGAGAGGGTGAGGAGTTTGAGTGTGAGTCCTAGGGAGGCGAGCAAGAAGAAGAGGAAGTTGGAGGAGTATGAGCAGAGGCAGGTGGAGGAGGAGTGGAAAACGCCAAGTCTGGAATAAGCTGCACTGGTAGACCTCAGTGAATGAAGAGCAGACATTCTCAACGCGAACGGGAAATTATGGCGACTACTGGACTTGCGAGATGAGGTGATAAACAACCGCCATACGATTCGGACATCTGAATTCGCTCGACAATCTGTCTGGAACCTCGCTTGCTCTTCTCACAATGCCATGCTGGAAGCTACAGCAAGTGTATTGCCGTCATTGCGCTTTCACCGCTCACTGCATTCTACCTCAACGATGCCTTCACACCTATCTCAAAGCAGGCTCTCTACGCAGTGCAGGATACATTCGTCCGGAAAGAAACAACCCTTGCAGCACCCGCTCACTCGCTCGTCGACTTTCCACTTTGCTTCCTTCACGATTCTCGTCGCTTATTCTTCGGATCAGCACGCTCGCCTTCGAGTTCACTGGATGCTTTTCGCTTCAGCGGCGTTTGGTTGTTGGCCATCCGATTTGGCGGCGTGGTGTACTGGGGGTTGGACGCCGCTGCAGTACTTGGTCCGCGATTGTTAGCAGCCGCTTGTGGTTGATTGCTGCGCTGAGAGTTAGGCGCCGCTGGAGTAGTGGGTGATCCGCGGTTGTTGGAAGCCTGGTCTGGACGGTTGCCGCGCTGAGAGTTGGGCGCCGCTGAGTTGGCAGGTCCGCGGTTGCTAGGGGCGTGGTTTGGCTGGTAGCTGCGCTGAGGATTGAACGCCGCTGCAGTACTGCGCCCGCCGGTGTTGAGGTCTTCATATGGCCGGTTTTTGTGCTGCCGATTTGGCGCTGCTGAGCCACTGCTTCCTCGGATGCTTGGCGTCTGGTACGACTGGTAGCTGCGCTGAGCATTTGGCGTCGCTGAGTTGCTGGGTCCACGGTTGTTGGAGACCTGGTCTGGCTGGTAGCTGTGCTGAAGATTGGGCGCTGCTAAGGTGCTAGGTCCACGGTTGTTGGGGGCCTGGTATGACGGGTCTATACGCTGAGGGCTCGGCGCCGTAGAAGCTCTGGTTCCAGCATCTGACTGAGGGCCGAGCAGACGACGAGTGTGGTCGATGCTCGGAATAGTCTCGCTGGGGATGGCGTCTCGAGGCGCCTGGATCTGTTGGAACATATCTCGGCCCCGAGAGTCATTCGCATTCAGTCCGGGCGGGCCAGCGAATGATCGACCGGCGCTGTGATCGGTATATGGCGCTCTCTGGATGTGGGTGGAAGTGGAGGCATTGTCCTCGTCACCTCGCCCTCTTGTAGCCGACGCATTTCTGGTTCTTGAAGAGTTGGATGGCTGCCGATTGTAGGGTCGCGAATGCTGCCACGCATCGCCGCAAGGTGCACCGCGAGGCGTGGGGGGATCAAGATAGTATCTCTCGCGAGAGAACTTGACAACCTGTCCATCACGGGGAGTGTCCAGAGAACGGAGCTGGCCCTGATATTGCCTCAACACGATTCCGTCAAGCGTGCGCTCGTCTCGTTCATTATCGTGCTCACGCATCTGCTTCTTAAGTTCAACGACGGCAACCTCGCTTTCTTCGGTCAATTCGGCATCCACCACGGTGATCTCCACGTTGTATGGGATGACTATGTCAACCAGGTTGAGCATTGAGCCCTTCCTCTCGTCCAAACCACGAATGTGTAGCACGTGGCCTCCTTCTGGTACTTCATCTTCCCACTCAGCGCCCTCCGGGACCAAGAGCACGTACCTATCCCGAAGATGCTTAGGGATCTTCTTCCATCCCTCGCCGTTCATGGACTCGATGACATTTACGATCAAGTGGTTCTTTTCCTTTCGTGCGACTCGATGGTAATAGAACTTGTGGGAAGCTGGTAGAGTCGGAGTGGGCACGTACGTGGGGTCCATGAATCCCTTACGGTCGTCCCTCTTCCAGTCGAGGTGCGGCGTGCTGATGATGTTGCCCTCTTTGATACGATCCCTGTTTTGTTCGAAGTCACTGCTGGATTGGAAGTCGTCGTTGGTCTTTGGTCTCTTGTTGCGTTGCACGCGGCTTAGGTTCTTCGCGCGGTCTTCGCGGCTCTTCTTCGACTGGACTTGAAGCACATTCTGCCGGTTCATGCAGGAAATCAAGGCCGACGTGCATGCGACTGATTTCGCGAGGGTATCGGTGATTTCCGGCTTCGTTAAAGGGCTTAGTTCCAACAGCTTCTTGTTGCACTCATCGAATATGGCTGGCAGGAGACGAGGATCGAGCTTTGCAACGGCCTCGCGAGCTTTTACTACCGGTTCGCTATCGTAATCGTCATGAGTGAAGCATCCTTTCTTGATTCCGTGGTCCTTGATCTCTTCGGACCCCTTCTTGACGATGGCGTCCTCGTCACCATATCTCTTCGGGTTTCGAGCCTCCGGGTCGGGTGCAAATTCGCACTCGAGCTCGTCCCCAAACTCAGCCATGTATTCTTGATCCATGATGCGGACGAGAGAGAGAAAGAGAGAGTGTGTGTGTGAGTGCTGGGAAGCCCGAGACAGCGTTGCTTAGCTGAACCTCGAGTGTAGGGCGCGCGTTGCCTGAAGATGCATCCAGAGCGGTTGCTAGGTGTCGGAAGCTGGATCTTAAATGCGCATAAAGGGAAGGCGATGGTAGAATCCCGGCTGCAAGAGTCTTAGCGGGTGCGCGTGCAAGCGCATGGACCAACTCGTCTAGACCCTTTCATTTACGCTCCCTCTCAAACACAAAGGATTCGATTCATGCCTGGCTTCGACTAATGATGACAACAACATTATACTTGATCAAGTTGTATGTCTTTGGTTCGCCTTGGAGCACTGCCTTTGAAGCAGTCTGACTGAGAAACGAAATGGATCAACAAGCCAGGCTTCAGATCTTTGCCATGAGGAGTCCGCGAGCACGTTCAAATGATAGGATTTTACTTTCCAAATTTGAACTGGTTGTCGAAGAGGAAGCGCGTCCTCCACCTTTCATGAAAGAGCCTGGAATTATTGTTTGAGGCCTACGACTAGCGTTGCTGTTTCCGGCCTTGGGTAAAAAATCCATTCTTTGTATACAGTTGGTAAAGGATAACAAAGAAGAGCGGATTGAGGAAACTCTTAACCTCTGTGCTCCTACAACATTCGTTCCGAACCGAAACGTATCGATCGAACACCACCAGACTGCAGAATCTTCTCGTGTATGCTATGATGGATTGCCCTTGGCAGTGGTCCAGGGTCTTCTGGCCACGACGCCGACAAAACTCTGAGGAGCAACCATCGCAACAATCTCAGCCACCACAAGATTCCCAGCCATCACAGGAGCCTCAGCCGTCACAAGAACCCAAGCCAGTTCAGAGAGAGTCTTCAGCCCGACTAAAGACCTCGAAACAACCGTTCCAACCCACTAACGCATTGGGTCCGCACTATCTAGACCTATTTACCGACATGTACAACCTGTATCAGCAGATATACCACATCAGGCAGGACATGGACCGATGTCGCCGTGATCGCTTTTATCGACAGTCGGCTGTCGATGCTATACATTGTGACATAGAGTGGATCAGAAATGATATACGCGCGGACTTCATTGATCAAATCGAGGCCTGGGATAGGGAAAAAGCCCAAACTCAAGCAATAAAAGAGCAGCACGACCAAGATCTGGACACATACCAGGCTACCCTGAACCTAAGAAACTCGCAACTTGCTGCCCTCTGGGATGAAACGTACAAGCACTTTCAAGAATATTTGGACCGGTGTCTTGAAGTGTCCTTTGAGCAGCCATGGTCCATCGGGTGGGATCTATGTATGGATGTCTGCCCTGTTCTGAAGAAATACCATTATCTACAGCAACGAGAAACGGAGCTGCGCAGTTTGCTGATGGAAAGCCTCAAGGCACGGTACACCGAGCGACGCGAAGATACGCAGAAAAGATACTCCGATTACCAAACGCTCGTTGAGCTAGCACGAGAGCGACAAGAGGAGCTACAACACGAATTCGTGACAGGACTCAGACGGTTTCTGATCAAGGCAGGCCGAATCAACGACGAGACTGAAGCCCATGAACCCCGACATTCACCAGCTACCTATGTGTGGGATGGCGAACATGAGCCACTAGAAGAAGACGATCTTCCAGAAGGCGACGAAGGCGATAGGGCCGTGCGAGATGCCACTATGCGATATCAGCAAGCTCGCGATGTCTACGAAGATATACAGACACGCTTGTCCGATGAAAGAGAGCGCTTCCAATATCATCTCTTACGATATTTGATGACATTCACCGGCACCACCGTTGCAAGCTTCGACAAATTCATGACTTGGTGTCTGGGGGAGTATGAAGATGGTCTACGCGACGCTGAGGCGAAATGGCTTGCTGCACGAGATCATCTAAATGAGCTCGGTGTAGAGCTCCCAGATACACCTGAACGATTAGAACATGTACCAGCCGGTGGGGGCTTACATGTTGGAGAGGAAGTCGAAGCGGATTATCCTTCACCTGGGTCTGAAATTAGGAAGCGAAGGAGGATAAACCTGAGACGTGTACAAACGGTACAAGACGCTGATCCTGCGAAAACTCCCACGCCGCCTAAAGATCGGAGTCTTGGATGGATCGGTGATGGCGAAGACAGATATAGCCGAGTCAGTGGGAGTGCGGAGCCTAGTCCTACGAGAAAGGGCAAGTTGGCTGAGTATAAAAACCAGCGGGGACGTGTACGCACGGAACAAGAGGGCGGTCCCGCGAAAGCTCCCACGCCGTTGATTGACCACAGTCTGGGACGAGTCGGTGAGAGTGAGGAGAGACACAGCCGAGTGAGCGGGAGCGCAACTCCGAGTTCTGGGAGGAAGAGGAAGTTGGACGAGACTAAGGATCAGGATCGGGCGGAGGAAGAACCAGTCCAGAAACCTAAAAGGCGGCGAGGTCGGCCAGCGGTGGAGGAGCCGGTTCGGAGGTCCAAGAGACAGCAAGCTTTAGCACAGAGACAGAGACGCAGTGGGGACTCTGAAGACTCTGAGGACGAAGATTTCGTTTAGTTGCAGAATTTCACAAATTTAGGGGTAGCTTCTTATACCAAGCTTGTCAAAAGTGAATCTATCCTAGTATTCCTACGGCAAATCCTGAATCTTCACCACACTCACCCAAATATTCTCCTTATTCTCACTATACGCCACAACCAAATTTTCTCCAACCTGCACAGCAGTGGGATAACTGAACCCATGATTTTTATACCGATCCCTCGTCTCACGCGCAATGATATTACTAGCATTCGTCCTCAGCACCCCGATAGTTCGATACGTCTGTTGCATCCCAGTCGCACGGTATCCTCTCGACATAGCAATGGTCAAAGGCTGGCGACTGAGATCGTCACGATAGATGGGGTTGTGAACTAGATACCGATCGCCACTGGGTGTAATGCGGCCGAGATATTGCTTGGTCTTGGCATCGGGAATGTTGGTTTTGAAAATTTTGTTCCCGTGTTGAGCAAGGGTTTCGGGGTACCAGCCTTTGCCTGTTTCTTCTTCGTTGTATTCGATCCAGACTGCGTGGCTGTTGTTGGTGTTTGGGGCTGTGATGTCGCGCCAGAAACGTTGCCAGTAGCCGCCTGTGGTTGAAGCTCGGTGATCTGTGAAGCGCACAGCATGAGTTTGTTCTTGCATGTTGTGGATGTCGTCGGCAGCGTAGAGTTTGTGATTGTAGAGCCATGGAGACCAGGCGGGTGCTTGATCCGGCTGGCGTAGAATAGCGTTGATCTTGTCCGCTCGGGGGCAGTCTTTCATGTGGTATTTCGTGCCATATATGGTCTCCGAGAAGAGCTGCGGCTTCGTATACTCATTCTTCTCAATCCAGCATGGATCTTGGGCAGGCGAGCCGTCGTTCTGGTTCAGCAGTACCGCAATCCGACCAGCTGACTGCTTGTCGCCTGGGCATACGACACTGGCACCTTGGCCAATGGCATAGAACTCGTTTAAATCGTAAAGATGGACGAAAGTCAGTGCTTGCCATGCGCGCTGAGTGATGTTACGGCTGCACCAATATTGGAAGTCCTTGGTGTCGGTCTGATTCGGCAGTAGCGCCGCTGGCATTACTACCTTGTTGTCGCTCCAAGTCATGCCATTATCACCAGATACTGAAATTCGTATATCCTGGCCCATACTATCCTCATCAATGGGTGCGGACGAGAAGATGAGGTAGGTTGTGCCGTTCAGGTATGACAGCTCTGGATGATGCGCATAAGTGCGCCCAGCAGCCACACCGTTGTACACCTTTGTCTCCTTTCCAATCGGGATCTGCTTCCATCCTGCAAAGAGAAGGTCTTCCCTATCCATCGGTGGCTTGACCTGCCATATCTCATCAGCTGGAGGGTGGTCCGCAGATAAGGCTGCTACACAGCCTAGAGCTACCAGAGTGAACGCAGCAGATAAGCTCAAGATGTGGGTCCAGATGGCCATAATGCTCCGATGCACGAAGTTCTGTATGGCTCATTGGGGTGGATCCGAAGCAGCCAGTTGACACTCGCAGGGTTACTAGATGCTTCTTCTGTACTACCAGATCCGCGATGATCATGGAAGGGCCGAGAAATGGATATCGCTGGCTACACCGCCCAAGACCAGTATAACATCCCGTCGGAGCAATGCTGAGATGCAGTCATTGCAGTGAGAATGAGGGCAGGGAAGAGGAGTTACCGGTTAAATTCGTCCAACATGAGCCGGGGTATATAGGGGAACATCGCTGCTGGAGCATTTTCGTACTTGACTGCATTGTTACTCAAGATCGCCGTCGCGTTGTTTTCGCGCGTTTCGTGTCTGTCTATCATTACCATCGTCGAACGTTCATGCATTATCGTGAAGCCATGTGGTCCCGAGGTGGTCGAGGAAGGGAAGGGGATGAGGTGAGGTGAGGTGCGGTGCGGTGGAAGACGAGAATCTGAAATCGTCGATCGGCCACGGACTTCCAGCCGACAGATTCTCACGATCAAAAATGCTTCGCGAACGTTTTACCACATAGCCGCCGATCAAACAAGATCTCACGATCTTGTGTCCGGCAGAGACATACCGAGCCCGTGACTCAGCAGCAGTAGGTGCGGCCCGAGATGGCGCACCGCAAGCCGATTCGGCTCGATCTCGACAGACTTTGCGGGAGGCACCGATCGAGAGTCTGGACTGTTATCGAGCTGCAGCCTCACACGCCCGAAACACCACATCGCGATATGTATGCGTGTGTGTGGAGGAGAGCTGCTGCTGGTGGTACGCTCTGCCGTTGAGAAAGCTGTGAAGTAGGTCTGGCTGCTTAGAATGTGCACCGAAGAGCCTCCTGTAAGCTGCAACTTCAATCCGTTTTCCAGATTCTTTCTCTGCAGCAAGATCTGGTACGCGTGGTGGCTTGAGGGCGTACCTTGAAGCACTGTAGAGAGCTATGCATTATGGTACGTGGGCGCAGGCTGGCGGGCTTGGATATGGCTGAGAATCGTGCTGATGTCGGCTGCAGTGCGCTTCCTGAAGACGCCCAAGGTCTCGGTAGATCGTGGCACCGTCACCCTCAAAGCCGTCCTCACTGTCACAACCGATCTAGGAGAGACCTTCTATCCCGCCGACCTCGAGCTAGTGGTATCACTACGCGATGCTGAGGCAGATGGGGAAATATATCTGCGACGAAGAGTGCAGTGGCCAGCGGGATCTAGGTCAATCAACGTCTCAATAGACCTCTCCCGTCAGGACATAGATTGGCCGGCTTGCATGCACGTTGCGGTGAAAGGACACAATGCATCTGCACACGGCTTCGTGCCGCCGTTTGTGGATGTTTGGAGTGGCACACTGCATCCCGTTAAGGGCCGGTTCTTGTCAGGCTGGAGGGTGGAGAGGAGGTTCCGGAACACCATGGAGCGACAGCTATCACTGCTAGAGGATGCCGGAGACAGCATCGCGAGACATCTGTGGGATGGTAGCCAGGCCTTGGCGCAACACATCGACCAGACCTTGTCATTACAGAGCCAAGCCACACTGCCTCTCCTGGAATATGTGCTTTTGCAGGCCACATACAAGAGATTGAATGTCATTGAGCTCGGCTGTGGGTGCGGTACTGTCGGCATCAGTGTTGCTCAAGCGATTCCGGATTGTGACGTTTTGCTTACCGACTTGGAGGAAGTAACGGAACTGATCGAGGCCAACATCAAGCGCTGCAATTTGGCCATGTCCTCGAGAGTCAATTTCCAGGCGCTCGACTGGCTGGAGCCTTTACCACAGAATCTGGAGATCCGGAAAAACGATCTCATCATCGTGTCCGAATGCACATACAACAGTGACACCTTGGAACCTCTTGTTGGCGTTCTCGTGTCTCTCATGGTGCGGTCTCCGAAAGCCGTCATTTGCGTTTGTACGAAGACGAGGCACGAGAGTGAAGCAGTCTTCTTCGACCTGATGAAGAACGCTGGTCTCATCGAAGAAGGTAGCATGAGACTGCCACTTCCAGGAGAGCCGGGCCAGGGCTATTCGGACTCTGCCACGGATGTTGGCCTTCACTTATTCCGCGGCAAGGAGCACCGCTTGAGTCTGAGTCCCCGTGGCCACAGCGAGAACGAAGTACCGACGGTGAAGGTACCCAGTAGATGTAAATCGAGGTGATGAGATGGACTCTGCCATTAGCCATAGGGGCGGTATAGCACGCCTTGGGGAAGCCCAAGGCACAGCATTATCCCAGATGACCACATACCGGACCAACGTCAGCGAGCGACAGCAGCGGATTGGGACAGCAGATGTGGTCGGCGTGATCAAAAGGTCGAGATCATTTTCAGGCGTTCGGCACAAGACTGAGCAGGAAGCATAGTTCAAGTCCATTACTAAGGTCAGCTCGAGATGTCAGATTCGCTATGCCAGTAGTGCGATACCCAGCGCAGGCTCAGGTAGAGCAAGAAGCCGCGCTATTCGGAGAAGTCACGACCGCCAGAATTAGGATAGAAAGGCACCTGCTCCAAAGTGTCTTCCTGACTCCCGATATTTCATCCCAATATGTGTCATAGCAAAATCGTACAATTCCACTGGTCCTCCCGATTTGGATGGGAAGGTTGAATCGGGACCTCTTCGTCGGTCTAAGCGTCAATGTTAGCTCCAAGCTATAGCCTGCAAGGTAGTGTACATATTGCGAGATGATATTGACAGTATAAAATGACCACATGTGAGCATGACAGTCTCCAAAAAGCTGACATGACATTCAGCAGACCCTCATCGCACCGAGAATTGCCACATCATCCGCGAATGCTGTTTGCCGGCCTCACAGCTGCTTCGTGATCGAGTCATTCGATGGTCCCAGTATGATCAGCCTGGTCATGTTGGACGCTGATGTGCTGGCAGCTCGTTGCCAAAAAGGCGCTGGATTTCCAGGCCATTTCTGGATTCCTTTGCTACACTACTGTCAGCAAGTTGATCGAGTCCACCAGCCAATTCACACCAACACGACTTGCAAGGCTGACAAGGCTAGTGACACACCTCACCTGTCTGCTGTTACTTCCGCTGAAGCGGCAACAGCATAAGGTACCAGAGCTTCATCTGTGACTATTGCGGGTCATATGTTAACAGAGAAATGGCTGGTCAGGCTATTGCCACACCTCACCTGTATACTTCCGCTTCCGCTGAAGCAGCAATACCACAAGGTACCGGAACTTCATCTGCCACCATTGCAAGTCAAATGTTAACCCAGTTGTGCAGTACTGCCATACTTCACTTGTCCGCTGTCGCTTCCACTAAAGCAGCGATCTCGAGGTGCCAACGCTCGTTCTGCCACTTTTTGCAGGTCATACGCTGACGGAGCTGAAAAGCTGGTTAGGCTACTGCTACACCTCACCTGTCTGCTGTCACTTCCGCTGAAGCGGCAATATCAAGGTACTAGAGCTTCTTCTGCCACCTTTTGCAGGTCATATGTTAACGGAGCTGTATAGATGTATCTCCTAGTCGTGATCCTGCTCGTGGTCTCACTTGCGGGTGCGAAGCCTCTCGTGCCCGGGTATCATGCCCTGAAGAGAGGCTTCAATGGCACTCACCTCCTTCACGTCGGCACTCCTCTCTCCGCAGGCGACACCTACACCACGCTGCCAGGCTCAAATGCCGTGCTTTCGAAGCGTCTGGCAATCTTGGAGCCACGCATGAATCCTGACCCTGAAATTCCGACTCCTTCGGATGAAGAGGAGATCGAATTTGGTTGTTTGTATCGAGAGGAGATGGCCAAACACAATGACCATGATAGAGCTATTGAAACAGTCGTTCATGTGCTCCAACAGCGCTTTCTCGGCGTCAATGAACAGACCGTGGAAAAGATAGCTTTTGCTTGGGTCAATGCTGGTCTTCGCGTGACCACAACGCCTGATGCAATGGATGTTGATGATGAGCCTGGACCCAGTCAACAACGCCCGGGAAATGTCGGCGGTATGATCGATCCTGCGGTTGATACATCAAATCGACCCAAAGGCAAGGGTAAGGCCTCTGAGGTGCTTGACGATGCACTAATCCGCCGCTATGAAACCTTGGGACGAACGCAATATAACGCATGGCTTATGGCTCCGAATACTGCTACTTCAGGACAAATGATGTCCAACGTTCTTGGTCGAAATGATAAGAACGACAATTGGCAGAGGGCGTATCTGGTGACCGACAATGGCAACATTGCTGCAACAGGTCGTGTATGGTCGGGCTGGACCAAGGATAATACTATCATGCTCGAGCGCGCAGGAGGCTTGACTTATATTGAGCCTGCACTCTCTGAACTCAAGATTGGGAGCCCTCCGAACATCGGTCCATCAAAACATCTACCCGGATGGCAAGATCAGAGGCGGATCAACTCAAAGCTGTACACCCCGTCTAAGTTCGAAGGCCCTAATCTGTACTACGAATTCGAGCAGGATCAAGCCTACGTCTCCCATCAGAAAGTGCCAGCATCAGGAGCCAGCTATCATACGACATTCAACGTCTTAGATGGTGTAATAATTGTACACAAGAACATTCCACCGACTCAAGCTTGGCTCGACAGTTTCCCGCGGGGACGCAAACTACCAGCAACCAGCTGGTCCGATCTAACCTGGAGTATGTGGTATCGCATCCGAGCCTCTTCGCAGACCCGAACTTCAGTACGGGTATTTGACTGGAATCCGGAGATTCAGCCCAAGCACGGGGGAAGAGCACCGGCTGCGCACCCGTTCAGCAAAATCAAACCTCAGATGGACTTCAAATTGCTCAACGGCGACGCTCATGGCTGGCTAAATTGGATCTTTGTCACGAACATCGACGACCAAGATACCATCGACATTATGAAAGATTGTTTACAATCGAGAGGTGTCAATGGTATACCTCCATTCGGATCCCAGGACAACAGCAAGCTTTTCGTTGTTGGTGAGTGGTGCTTCTACGCTTTGATGGCGACGGAGAGCAGCAGAATGATCCCAGAGTTCTTAGCACAACATCGAGACGTGGTAGACAGTTCTAAACCAGGCACGGCCGCTCGCATTGGCCTTGGCCACAAAATGCTGGCGTCAGTCGTGCTTTTCAGTACTCAGACTGCATCTGGACAACCAGCCAGGCCTGCTCTTGCGTGGGCAGTCAGTGGAGATCAAGCCAAGGTTCAGGAGTGGATGTCGATATTTGAGGCGAGTTGGGTCTGCAATGTGGACGATCCGGGCTTCCATTACGCGCCTAGTCCCGTGCCGGATGAAATCGCGGGCGACCTTTCTTTCTTCCAAGGCTCGCCGATGGAAGAGTGATGATTGACTCTGAAGCAATTTGAGGGCGATGCAGCTGGCCGGATGTTCAGGAGAACCTGGCGTGGATTGAGAATCGGAAACAAGATTGTGGGAGTGATGTGTATGATTCTCGGGTGAACTCATGTCCTAACATATGGCGTTGAGATTTCTTTGGGCTCTGACTTAGTTGGATTGCATCTGTACTCTTTTTGACTCACAATCCTTGATCCTTCATAACTGTGGAATGTATTCCTCCGCTAGAACTTCCAAAGCGAAAGCCAATGACTTTCAGTACCTCACACGTCTCGTCTGCTGACCTTACCTAGCCGACACAACCGACAACAAAATTTAATGTATCACTTGACGCAGCCTTCAGTCGTTGTCCTCGCTAATTGTGGTAGCCAATGCTTTTGCAATGTCATCGCTAGGCTGTTATCATATGCATGCACCCGCTAGCATCCTCCAAGCTTCAGCCAGTACTTTGCAATGGTGTTGGAAGACTCACAATTCACCAAATTAATGCATCCATCCGCTAACATGTTCCAAGAAACAGCCAATGACGAAGTCGTACAACTCAAGACATAGTTATCTATTGCACTGCCATGCGTCCTCCCGCTAGTCTCCCCCATCAAGCAGCCAATACTTTGCAAACCCCTAACACGATAATGAGCGCCAAATGCATACATTCGCTAGCATACCAATGGCCATAGCCCATGCTTTACTCTTCGATACTGGCATGGCCATGATGCTGCCCAGTATCTTCACTTTTGGCCAATGTTTCCCTCCACTAGAGCATGCAATGAGGATAACCAAATTCGTTCCCCTTGCAGCTGATGTACATACCTTGGCTAGTTGTGCTCATTGAGCATGCTATCGATGTCCATACAGCTTTGACCTAAGTTTTGCTGTAGCGATTCAATCATATCAGTTAGTTGCATCTTGCCGAGAGACAAGTGTATCATGTCGTACGCATCGTTAGAACGAATCAACTCCTTGCTTGCTGAGTACAAGAGAAGACATCGCACAGTCTGACCACCATTGCTTTAGCTAGGCTGTCTTCTCTGCGTACTTCCGCTAGCGGCGTACCTCGAGCGTCCAACCTCTTCATCGAGTGTGGAGTGTGGTAGTACTGTCAAATTCTAGTCAGGGTTTACCTCAACCTGCGGTAGCTGCTTGCAACTTCAAAGAGCTGATCCCGGTTATCTGAGGCCGCTAAAATGCATGCCTCAGCTAGTGGTATCACTTGAGCGTGCAATTTGACCACTTAGTGGAACTTGAATGCTGGGGCGTAGAAAAGTCGAGCACCGGGTAGTCGCAGCTGATATGCATACCTTAGCTAGTTGTGCTCATTGAGCGTACAATCAATGTCAACTTCTCCGCTCGGTGTAGCCTTGGCTCGGAAGTTCAGCGTTGGTCACGGCATGGATTCTTGCATTGCTGTTGAGCCGAGATGGTACATCGACGATCGCTGGATTGCGTTGAATGACCATCCGAACATACTTGCCACACGTCAGCGGAGTCGAAAGTGAGATCACAGAAGAATATGGTTCACATAGGATATCACATAAGTCGTATGGCGATGCTGCAAATCGCTCTCCTACAACTTGGCCTTCCCACTCTTCTCCTTCTCCTCTTCCTGGTACTTGACTTTCAACATCCTCCTCAAAATCTTGCCCGAAACACTCTTTGGAATGGCATCCGTAAACTTCACTCCGCCTCTGAGTCTCTTGTGATTCGCGACTTTAGCATTCAAGAAATCCTGAATTTCCTTCTCCAGCTGCGGACTCGCAGTGTTGCCTTGCTTCGGCACGACATAAGCCAGAGGCACCTCGGTTGCAAGATCTTCCCTGTACACTCCCAGAACTGCGACATCGTCAATCTTAGGGTGGGCGACTAGGTAGCCTTCAAGTTCGGCCGGCGGGACCTGGAAGCCTTTGTACTTGATCAATTCCTTGACGCGGTCTGTGATGAAGAAATTGCCGTTCTTATCTTGATATCCGACGTCGCCGGTCTTGAAGTATCCGTCGTCAGTGAGAGCGTTCTTGGTACCTTCCACGTTGTTGAGGTATCCCATGAAGATGTTCGGCCCTTTTAACCAGAGTTCTCCTACCTCACCCTGAGGTAATTCCTTCTCCTCAGGTGACATGTATTTCGCTGTCAGATTCGGAAGCAGCTTGCCGACTGATCCCATTGACGTTTGCCAATCTTCCCAAGGTTGGAGATGTGTAGTTGGAGATGTCTCGCTCAAGCCGTAGCCCTGCTTGATGGGTACTTTGATCCGGGCGTACATGGCATCCACCAGCTCGCGTGTTAGTGGTGCCGCGCCCGAGTTTAGTATGCGCAAACTACTAAGATCGTACTTGTCCACGATCGGATGTTTGGCGAGTAGAAGAACGACAGGAGGCACAACATAACTCATAGTTATCTTGTGGTCCTGAACGATTGAGCACCATGCTTCGAGATCGAATTTGGGTAGCACCACGCATTTTAGACCTCGGTACAGACAGTGATGGATAATGCACGTGAGTCCGTAGATATGAAAGAATGGCAGGAATGCCAAGATTGCATCTCCATCTGGTGCATCCTTGGTTGGCTTCCAGGAAAGCATGTGTTCTCCAGCGGTATTCTGCATCACATTTGCGACAATGTTCCGATGGCAAAGCATGACTCCTTTCGGAAGACCAGTTGTACCGCTGGAGTACACAAGAAATGCGAGATCCTTGTCTGGGTTGACCTTGGCTCGTCTGAATCGTTGCGTACCAGAAATGTTCCGCACAGATGTGAAGTGCTTGATTCGGCCATTGGGATCTCGCTCATCTCCGATCAACGCTATGCGATCCTCTGGAATCCCGACCTTCTTCGCAGCTTCAATCGCAGCAGGAAGCTGTGGAAGTTGTGTTATCAAAGCTCTTGCGCCACTGTCCTTCAGCTGATATGCCAGCTCGTCCACGGTGTAGCCTGGATTCGCAGGCGAGACGATGCCACCAGCCCAATGCGTGCCCCATGTTATCGCGGGTGTGTCTATACAGTTTGGCGTGTACAAGGCAAGCACGTCTCCCTTCTGCCAGTCCCAGAGGCCTTTCAGACCTTTGCCGAACTCGGTTGCTGTGCTCTTGACTTGGGCGTATGTGTATGATCGGTTGGTCGCGGGGTCGACGTACACGACTATGGCAGGAGTCAGTCAAAGTATTAATCGATCTGCTGTTCCACACACATACCCTTATCATCTGGGAAGTCTCTGTCCTTCCCCTCGAACAGAAAGTCCCAAAGACCGACATTCGGGACCTTGAGCTCGGGATATGGAGACTGCGAAGGCATTGTGCTTGTCGGAGGCGGTATTCTCTTCAAGTCTGGTCAATCTCCAAAAGAGAGCAAGTAGGTGAAGTCACGCGGTGGGTCATAATGGCGCAGAGCAGATATACATGCAGTGACAGTAGTGGCAGGAAGGCGCAATGCTCACGCCGACTCGCCGAGGCATTTGCTACTCCGGACGCTAACCCGTTCCCGATACCTCTGCCCGCGGCCCACGATCGGTGGCTTCTTCGGCTTTGGCTCTGGTCATCATGTGTCAGGAAGACTTGGCAGAAAGGAAGAGAACGCTGAAACAAAACGTCAAGTTGGGATCACTAATCAACACATGTGTATTGGATGGAAATCGGTATGCAGTTAAACGGGGTTGCGAGATTTCGGTATGCCGAGTTCAAGGTTGTGCAAAAGTATATTACGTAAGCGCCAATCGACATATTAATGTCAATGCATTGACATTAATATTTGATCCCATCTGCTTAGATCGCAGGTGGCTTCGCATTTGGCAGCTGAACGCTTGGCTTCGCACTCAATTCCTGAACGTCCGCATCCGTATCCAGCTCACCGACATAGCCAGCCGTATCCAATTCTCGAACATGACTCTGTCTTGATCGAGGATCTCCTCCATATCCATTGGGCGGTTTGTACCCAGGCACAGGCATCAGCTGATGATCTGAAAACCATGTATTATCATTGGGTGTGAAGGGTGGGTTGGGTTTGTCGACACCAGCTGCAGCTGTATTCATCGCGTCATTCAACCTCTTCCGCTGTCGAAACATGATCACCATGGCACCAAGCAGTGCTATAAGAAGTGGAATTCCGATCCCGACTCCTACCCCAGCCATCTCTGCTGCTGAGTACTTCTTGTTCAATTCAGCAGACGGCGTCGCAGTTTGACTAGACCCGGTAACGTTGAGCACAGTGGAAGCAGAGACGTTGACAGCGCTGGTATAACCCAGGTTCGCAACCTGCGACTTTCTCAACACAATCTCGCTTTGTCCCTCGAGTTGGAATTGATTCGTATCATTGCAAGTTGCTCCAACACCACAAGTGAACCAGTTCCAGTCATCAGGGTCCGCTAGACAAGGCATGATAGCCATACCGCCACCTGGGTTGCGGTCTAGGCAGACTTCAGCACATGGCGATCCCCATTCTTCGCTCGTGCAGCTTCCACGACTGACAGTGGTTTCCGAAAGGCAGAGTCCGTTGCTGAGACATATTGAATTCGCATTGCAGCATGCTGATATCTCTGCGGAGGTGTCGCATGGCTCATCGTTTGATGGATATTTGTTCGGATAGAAGCATTGCGAGGTGTTCTGAGACATGACCGTGGTAAGAGAGAGTGATATCTAAATGTAGTGTAAGGCGAGAAGATCGATTTTTGTTCAAAGCTGGATGTCGGTGCCTTGGTGTACCTGACGCCGCATGGGGAGCGACTTTCCCATAAATTGAGAGCAGCAAGGGTACATCCATATCCTCTACGTTGTTGTGCGGCTGGAGATGTTCTCGGCCATGTGCGACAGGTCCCTGTTACAGCTCGCTACAATAGTCTGTCGATCTTGCTATAAGCGGTATTCCAGCTTGCAGCCTGATTCTGCCAAGACGGCCAAGTGGCCGCAGTTTGCAGGTGGAGAATTCAGCTCCAGTAGTCTTCAAGACTTGAAGAAAATGAATGGGTCGAATGCATAACATCCTCGTCCTTCATCAATCGGCATCGGTTGTCTTGAGGAGACCCTCTCTTGTCCGAGCAAGCCTCATCTGCGTGGTTGTTTTGGGTCATGTTGGAGACGGATGTGGCAGGCCTCGAGAGCTCTGATAAAGGCTCTATGCTATTCAGGGCTTTGCCTACTACAAAGACTTATCCTCTGCGCGGTTCGCCACACTGGCCACATAGTCATGGCCTGAAGACCCACGCAACAATGGCGAATGATATCGCCAATAGGACCATGGCCACTGATGTGATCCACGGAACGACATATGCCCTTGTGAGCTGGTGTGAATTGCTCTGGCGACCAC
This sequence comes from Pseudocercospora macadamiae, assembly GCA_012978405.1. Classification (NCBI taxonomy): domain Eukaryota; kingdom Fungi; phylum Ascomycota; class Dothideomycetes; order Mycosphaerellales; family Mycosphaerellaceae; genus Pseudocercospora; species Pseudocercospora macadamiae. The sequence goes on along the minus strand of WRNY01000010.1, from coordinate 653,534 downwards.
TGACCTCGCTCGCCATCTCTCCAATTGTCTTGGGCAAACCCCTCTCTCGCCTCTTTAGCATTTCCACTTTGCCTTCTCCAGCATGCAAGGCAATAGCCATGGTGTTTGAGTGGTCGCCGTTGCTGAAGGCATCAACATGCACGTTCGATCTGGTGTACTTCTGCATTGTCTTGTCGAGCTGCTCGTATGACGCTAAACAGTCTTGCTTACGTCCAACGAGGTTGACCAGGTAGTTGTTGTACAGGTACTGTCCGGCCTCGATGTTGAGTATTCGACATGACAGGAGGAGCGAGGTCGGAATCGGCTCGGTAGTTATGGATCGAAGTCCGGTTGATGAGGCTTGAACATAGATCTGTTTGCCAGCTGGGAAGGCATGTTGGTATATGAGGTATCGGATATCGTATGGAAGCGAAAGCAGCTGCGATTGTGACTGTTTGAATTTCATGACTGCTTCTAGAATCTGTTTCCTGGTGGGATACTTTGTAGTCAGGTGTAGCGAATGATTGATAGGAGATGAAGTTTATGCAGATGCCTGGTCAAGATTGGCGTTCTTTTGAGGCAATGATAAGGAATTGCGGTGCCTGGAGTCAAACGAAAGGACAGCTGGGCAGTAATACCATTCTTACTAGTGAGATTATATGCGTATCTTTGTATGGAGTGGCATTGTGGCTATGTGAGCATTGATGAAGGTGGGTGCGTGCCCTTGTTGATGTTGATGCTGGCGGCGCGATCAAAGTTTCGGCTGGCTCGCCTGCCTTGCACCTCCTCTCCCTATGCTAATCCTTTCAGACGACAATACCTTCATCGACCTCTCACTATTCACCCGCAATCATCTTCTGGCCTCATCAAGCCTCATATAGCCAATCATGGTGCTGGTCTATGCAGATTTCATCCCGGCACGAGTGACTTGCCGGCTCGAGACTCTGCTCTCAGAACAGAACCACCTCGAGCCGTCCTTGCCCGTTCGTGCCCTCTCAAGACACAAAATCAGTCTCGTTCTCTTCAGATCCAGTCTTTTCGCTCGGATCTGGTTCGACCAGCGTCCATTTGGTGCGGACCTTCTGCGGAAGAAAGGATGTCTTTGGCCATTTGCGATCTTCCACCTTCACCACACGAGGCGGCTCGCCGTGTGGAATATGCGCGACACGACCCGGCGACGATAGGCAGGACCCATTGCGACAGCTTAGCGCCGCTTTATTGCAGCTGTTCATCAAGTGTCAAGTTGGTGGTCAGATTCGGCTGGCGGGTTCACCTCTGCTGTTGATTCACCATGCACTGACAATTGTATGCAAACGCATGTGGTGAGCTTCCGATAGTATCGAGACCTCGCGACTATGGTCTACGACATTCACAAGTAAATCGTTGGTAGACAATGTTCACAGGTAAGTCAGTGGTAGCCCGTGTTCTTCTTTGTCTCATTCACGCTGGATCCGGCGAATATAAAACAACTACGTTCTCAGCCAAAACCCAACTTCTTCCGGAATCACCCTACACGTCAAACAAAGAGGACCTCTCCAACCGCGCCTCGCATACTCTCACATGTCACCAACCTAAGCTAAGCCAAGGCTCATCCACCGCTTTCAACTCCCTACTGAGCTGAAAGTCGACCCACTACACTCTCGCTACTTGCACTGCAGACAGTGGACCAGTTCTGAGCTACTTGAACCGAGAGACTTCGAAACACCAGCTTGACAAGAACGCAACCCCCACGCGATCCCTCATCATGCCTCCCAAGAAGTCGCCGCTCGACAAGATCAAGGCCAGAATGAAGGCAAAGAATGCCGAGAACCGCATTGTCATGCCTGGATCTGCCTTCGAGAAACTGAGCGAGTCTAACGCCCAGCTTGCTCCAAGACCGGCCATTGCCAGCGACTCCGAGCCATCTCCAAGCAGAAAGTCAGTGGCCTCTGCTGCAAAGCCTACAGGAGTGACAAAGTCGAAGAAGGCTACTACCTCTCGAAAGCCCGCTGTCAAGAAGGAAGAAGCCCCCAAGGAGATCGAATCCTGGTAAGCAAATTTATCGCTCAGCGAAGTCTGTGTATTCATGATTCACAATTACTGACCTTCTCAGGCAACCAGCTGGAGGCGAACTTGGTGTCGAAGGCAAGACCAAGCCAACAGCAGTGCTCGGCATAGCTCGGATTGCTACTTGGCGGGAGAAGGAATTCAAGGAAGAACTCCAGGAATTCCTGGATACGTGTGACCACAGCAATGATGTTGAAGCTGTCTACCATTACACCTTCGATCTAGGCGGTGGTGAGAAGACCTCAGACATCTATGTGCGATTCAACAGCAAAACGGCCGCTGCGATCACTAAGCAGACCATCGATGGAACGCTGTTCCTGGAGCGGAAACTGAGGATCTATTACGGAGCGGAGTAAAGGACGATGGTCTGCATCTGGTTAATCTGTAGATTAGAACAATCCCATAGCTAGAAACGCGTGGAGCTGTTTACTCACGTGACTGTCTCGCATCGGCGCTAATGGCGCAATCGCCGAGTTCTCAAAGCTTGCATGTGAAGCTCAAACGCATTTTCATTGGATGTTTCACTTTGTTCTGACCAACTTCGACTTCAACAACACCACACGCCAAGATGGTGCTTGAAGCAATTCGATACCAGCCGGGCTCTCTTCTGATCCTTAATCAGCTCAAACTTCCACACCAAGAGGAATACGACAAGGTGCATACTGCTGAAGATGGTTGGCACGCAATCAAAGACATGCGAACCCGTGGTGCACCAGCTATAGCCATTGTCGCAGCACTCAGCTTAGCAGTGGAGCTCCAAAACATCAAGACATCAGACAAACACGAGGAAGTCGCAGCGTTCATCATCGAGAAACTGGATTATCTGGAAACTTCACGGCCGACAGCTGTCAACCTCGCCGATGCAGTCGGCAAACTTAAAAAAATCGTCACAAGTGCCGCTCAAGCGAACAGCGATGTCAGCAAAGCATACTGTGATGCAGCGCAAGCGATGCTGGCAGCTGATGTTGCCGACAACAAGGGAATTGGCAAGTACGGCGCAGAATGGATTGAGAAAGTCGCAGGTGGCGGACAAGTCAGTGTCGTGACACATTGCAATACTGGGTCTCTCGCAACTGCTGGCTATGGAACTGCATTAGGCGTCATCCGCTCTCTGCACGCCAACGGCTCCCTGAAACACGCTTTCTGTACTGAGACCCGACCTTACAACCAAGGCTCCAGATTAACAGCCTTCGAGCTCGTCCACGACCAAATCCCAGCTACACTCATCACCGATTCCATGGCCTCCGCCCTCCTGCGCCTCAAAGGTGCTGACCAACGCATCACAGCCATCGTCGTCGGCGCAGACCGCGTCGCGGCAAATGGTGACACAGCCAATAAAATCGGCACATACCAACTCGCCATCACAGCCAAATACCACGGCGTCAAATTCCTTGTCGCTGCGCCTCGCACGACCATCGACCTGAAGACCAAATCCGGTGCTGATATCGTGATTGAAGAGAGGCCGGGTAAGGAAATGACGATGCTGAAAGGTCCGAGGTTCGATGGTGTGGATCTTGATCTGAGCCAGGTTGAGACTGTGAGTATCGCGGCAAAGGGAATTGATGTGTGGAATCCGTCTTTTGATGTTACGCCGGCTGAGCTGATTGATGGTATTATTACCGAGATTGGTGTCTTTGAGAAAGATGGCCAGGGAGTCTATGACTTGACTGCGGCGCTGGAGGCGCATAATGGGGGTGTCAAGCCGGCGACTGTTGGAGGGCTCTGAGATGCCGCGAACATCGCGGGACCATAGATGTAGATGCAAAAGTCAAGCTGTTTCGCCCTGCCTTCTCCGCTTATCATTCCTTCTTCTCTTCTCCTGCGCTCTCCCCCTTCTTCATGTGCTCCATGGCTTGCTGTTCTTCCTCCGCTTGCGCAAGCAAAGCCTCGATCTTTGCTTCCATGGCATCTAGCTTCTTCTCCATTTCCGTCGCCGTTCGCTCGCCTTTCTGGAGTTCCTGCAGTGCCTGAGATCATGTTAGCTGAGGATACGAGTACTTGCGGTATGCTGGACTGACTTTTGCAAGCTCAGTAGCTTCATTCAGTTCGAGGCCTCCGGCGGAAAGCTCGGCATTCTGTTCTGCCATGTTTAGTACTGTTGCTAGAGAGATGGTGGAGGTTCGAGGTCGTGACGAAGTAGACATGGAGCTGGACGAGGATGTTGCCAAGACACGTGGTGGCGGGGATCGTTGACTTCACCTCATGGCTTCTCTTCCTCTTCTACACTTGTCATTTACATACCGCATTCAAATTTGTCCATTTCCATCTTCAATTCAAATCGCAGAGCATGAGAACAATGTTGTCTCGTGATGGAGCTTGGGGAGGTTCAATTTATTGGAGAATTCGCATCTCCACGTCTCAATTCAAAGTCTCTCAACATCGTTACAATCAACGAGTATATTCAAGATGCATTCATAGGACCAGGTTCTCCATGTATCGCGTCCATTACAGAGCTGATCTGTGGTATAGAATCTTGACATTCCGCTGTCGTAAAACAATCTACAATCTCAACTATCGGAAGCTCCACTATCCACTGCTTCTTGTGACTAGACGTAGGCCTTGTGGACATCTATGACTTCACATTTGTCGATACTCAATTGAATGACTCCATCGTGTGAGCCTGACTACGCCTTTCCGGGGTTCTCAGCTGCATGTCGTAGACAGCATGCCTACGACGAAACGTCCTCCTGCTGCGGCAGGCGGATGAATACGGGGTCATCTTGGAAGTCACTCGCGAGTTGACCCTGATATATGATGCATATCCATGCCATGCTCTGCTTTGCTGGCATCCACGGGACGTTTCACGCTACTTGAAAACATCCCAATTATGTGCACTTGATCAACAACAGGACCCCGCTGGACATGGTCAGAAGGCGCTTGATATTTGCTCGTGACTCGTTAATGTGCCTTCTCTTACTCTGCTGGCAGACCATGAGGACTGGACAGGCTGGGGAGAAGCAAACAATGTGCTGGCACAGCTCTCCGAGTCTACCTATAAGAATAACGCTCCTCGACCCCATATGCTGATTGGAACGTACAGACCTCGAGCAACATTCGATCAGCCTGATCAGTATTCAACACCATTGACCAATACCTGACACAGCTTCCACATCCATTGAGATTCCAATCACCACCCAACCAAGCCTCTGACGGCTCAGTCTCCAGCAGTTGAACGAAGCGGTATGTCATGTTGCTCTCCTTCTGTCATGGCTTGACCCAGTGCTAATCCTTCTCAGTACTATTGGTCTACCTTCCAACAGCAACGATGCCTCGTGGCGGCATGCCTCGTCTCACTCTGGCCCTCGCCTTCCTCAAAGCAGCCTCATCTCTGCCACTGGCTTTCAACACCACTACTTTCAATGGCACATCAGGACTTGAGTCACCAACCAAGCCTGGTGAATCCTTCTACTCTACTTCTCAGATTGATGCCTCTACCCTCCCACTGGAGTCTGGTCTTGATGCGACCAAATCTGAGACTCACTTCAACCTCACCCAGCTTGATCAGTCTACCAGCTCCCCGCTCTCTTCTCAGCTCACGGCTCTGCCATCAGAGTCAGATCCCGATGTCGATAATTATGGTCCGAAATTGGAGTCGCGCATGAATGATCCGAATCAAGGACCCTCTCTTCAAGATTGGATTGATTGGCAATTTATACAACAGGCTGAGACTCACGACCCTCCAGGAGTTGATGCAAGGAATATTCTCCCATCCATTGATACGTGCATGCATGAGTATCGGCTTAGGAATCCCAGCGCAAGATCCGATGATGCTAGACCGTTGGTGAGGGCCCGGATCACGGCACTGCGACAGATCTTCGCGGGTTATCAGAAGAGAGGTGGTCAGCCATCGCAAATGTTTCACCCACCAGTAGCACCTCAAGGACTCGCTCAAGATATCGCCCAAAGCGGCCTTTTGCCTTTTGGGGAGGGCAGAGTCGTGCAGAATTTCCCAGCTGTCCAGACCTCGTCCCAGGGTCCCTCTCTCCAAGATTGGGTAGATTGGAACTTCATCAGCCAGGCCGAAGCAAGAGATCCGCCAGGACAGAATCCGCGTCAAATTACCCCCTCGTTGACCTATTTGACTAAAGCCTATTGGCAAGCAAATCCCGGAGGAGATCGAAATGCTGCCTTGAAGGCTGTGAGAAACAGAATCACCGCCCTACGAATGGTGTTCGACGGGAAACAGCAAAGAAATTCCAGAGCTCCCCCAAGTACGTTTCACAGGCCACAGCAACCTCAAGATCTCGCCGAAAAGATCGCTCAACATGGCCTCGTACCTTTTCGAAAAGCACAAGCTGTGCAGAATGCAGCGCCTGGCCAAGCTGGCCCATCACAGGCCGGTCCATCTCAGCCTGGTCCTGCAGGTCCATCTCAGCCTCAGCGCCAGCCTCAGCCTCAGCCAGCTCCGGCTCCTCAAGCAGGCCCGTCTCGACCCCCCTCGAACGTTCAAGAAGGTATTATGCGGATCCGAACGGCGTACCAACAGCATAGGGCGAATGGTCTCGACAGAGAGGCAGCTATTTATGAGATCACGTGCAAAGTCTTGGGGAAGAGTAAGGAAGATCGCGATTGGGAGGCTGTTGAGTGGAGGGTTAGAGGCGCTCTCCAGGGAATTCCATGATTGGGCCATTGATCATCATGGACTGTTAAGAATGGACAATATCATGAAATTGCGGCGATGCTTGGAATCAGTATGGTTTTCTGCGAGGAGGTCTGCTTTGATTGTATTATTGTGGTGCTTGCGATGCATTCTGGAATCTGGGAACATTATGATCATGCGGGCATTACTTGGCGACGTGTATCAATGTGTATTTGCTGTTTGAAGCGTTCTGCATGGTTTATTTCTACTGTTCGATGTCAGCTATGCTTCCAGGAGTTTAATCATGCATTCTTGAACCAATTGAAAAGTCGAGCGTTTTCTCAATGAAATCGCAGAAGTGAATACTGATCTTCTCTGGATCCGCGATTATGTTCAACGTTGCTTCTGCTGTTCGACAATGGCTCTACATCTACGTAGTCGGTTGTTTGCTCTTGAAAGTCGCACTGCATTGAGCGACTTACAATTAATCGATGAAAGTGAGTGACCAAATTTCACATTTGCTCAATATTTGCGACTATTTGCTTTCTTCCTTCTGATGTCCAATGATGTCTCTGCGCCTACGTGGACGATGTCACACATCCAAAGAACTCGTACCTTCGAGCGGTGGTCGATGAAATTGCATAGGGGAATGATCAATGCCTTGGTGGGAAGGAGGGAAGGTCTCAAGTAACTTCACGGAATTACGTTCTCACAACCATTGGCATCCATAATGTTCTAGACCTCTGAACGGCTGAGTGATAGGTCGGGCGCATAAAAACATCCGTTAGCTGTACTTCACCAACGTCCAATGGTCAAAGCTAGACTTGAGCTACTGAGAACCCAAAAACGATGCTCCTTCGATGCTAGATATAACATCAACTCCCTGCTCTATCACTGTATCATTCCTTCAAAGGAGGACAACCGCTAGTCTTGTCATCAATTAGCCAGTATCGTCGCGTCTATTATCAATTAGCCAGTATCGTCGCGTCTATTGGATCGAGCACTTTCGATGTGGCACGAGACCTGAGTTAGTTGCACGCCATGAGCACCCAGTCGATGATCTTGGGAGTAAAGCCACTACCCGAAGTGTCGGCGAAGCTTGCCAGGTCGAGCCTCAAATTCATCAGTTGGAATGCAACGACTGCGTCTGTTTACGGCGTGCGCCAGACATTACTTAGCTGCACTTACCTACCGTCCAATAATCCGTTATGAAGAACAGCTAGAACGACCCATTGCACCGCCAAGTTCAGGTATCTCTGTCATACTGGGCATAATAACATTGGAACTACTCGAAAAAAGGACAGCAGCTAGTTGTGCCATCTCGTCGGCCAGTATTTTCCCGTTTACTGAGTCGATCGACCATCAGGCTAAGGGCCGATGATGATGAAAGCTCAGGTCATACTACTCGCACAAATCCAAACGCTCTGCGCGACATCCGAGACCAACATGAGATCTCATTGGAGGCTCCAGTCACACAACTAGTGGAATTTGAGGCCACTAAAGAAAGCGTGACCGCACAGATGTTCTAGATGCTCAAATTAAGCAGCCGACCCCGGAGTAATGCTTCACATCCAGATTAAGCACTGACGCACATCTTTCCAAGTAGCTGTACGAAATGCGAACCATTGGGTTCCCAAGTCATACAGCTAAATGATGATAAGACATTAAAACACACCCCGAGTCATTTCAACCCTGGTCTGTCACACTGAAAGGAACGCGGACATCGACTAGCTGTATAACACTAGAGATCAACATGGACCAATGATGAGATCTAACGGATCACTCGAGTTGTGCAGCTCGCCAAGTTTGGAACGATTATGACGATCAGCTGGGGCGGTCCTACATCAATCGTTTGGAGAGACCCGACAGGTGGAAGCGCGTAGACATAAGCTAGTTGTGCTGCATTGAACACCTATTGACGTCGATTGCGATCAACTATTGCGTTGCATAGTAGCACAAATGAGTTGAGCTGGCCAATCATTAATGCATTCAAGAGAAAACCGATTTCACTTATGTAACAAACATGACTTAGCTGTGCATCGCCAACGTCCAATAGCTCAAGCATGCATATTGTAAAGGCGTAAAGATGTGGACATCCATTAGTTGTACTGCATCAAGAATCCAGTCGGAGTGGCTTAAATTTTATGACTGCGTCGTACGGAAGCACATATGCTCGTAAAGCAATGCTACACTTTCCCGCGACCTGCAAAACACATCCATGCATCGGAACCGGAGGGAATGAGAACATCAACTAGCTGCACTACATCAGGACTCCAGATAGACCAATGGATCACAAGCTGGCCAATGATCAATGCTTCAAGAGAAAATCCCGGTGGTCTCATGACACAGACGCTACTTAACCGCACTTCCTTAACGTTCAATAGTTCATGATCAAGGACACCTAAGAGAATTGATCATCACGACAGCCAGTGGCCGGAGGATTGAGGTTGCCCAAAAATTCGAACATCAACTAGCTGCACCACATCAAGAATCCGAACATACCAATGAATCACCCGAGAAGTACAGCTATCAGTCGACCGGTGAGCAGCAGCCAAATGACGCGATGGATGGGAGCATAAGCTAGTCGCATCACATCAGACACCAATCGAAGGCGGCAACCTCACCTCACAACAAATACACCTACACATCTGGACTTTTAATGTAACACAGCTAGTCAATGCCCGCATTTCTGTGAAATGCAATTCTTCCTTTGCCATTCCCTAGCTCCCAACAAAACTCCCTCCACCTAAACCATCATCTCCATCATCCCCATTCCAGCCTGCGTAACATTACCCACCACAGTCCCCGTAGCATTCGCCTGACTCGCCCAAGGATCTTTCAAAGCCCAAGCCGCAACACTGCTCTTCGCACTCTCAGCAATACCTCCAACATACACCGCCAACGTATCCAACTTAGCCTGAGGAAAGAACGTCACTGTCCCAGCCGCTTGAGCACCATTCAAGAAGAGTTCCAGAACCGAGTTATCGTACACAAGACTCATACTCCAAGACCCATCCTCAGGGACAAAGATACCTTCTTCGCTGAATTTATCAGTGAAGTAAGGATTATCGAATCCACGAATGTTGCCGCGGTTGATCCAGATTCCGGGACTACCGGCGACGTTGATGCCGCCTTGGATGTATTCACCGGAGACTGAGGAGGAGATTGTGAAATTGGCGTTGCCTTGAAGGGTAGAGGATGTGAGATTGGTGATGTTGGCTTCGAAGTACATGGCACCGGATTCTACATCGCCGAAATACGCGAGAACTGTTCCGTTGCCGACGGAAGAGTTGTAAGTGAGTTCGGAGTCGATGACTGCTGAGATGTTATAGATTTCTGAGATGAGATCGTAGCCTCGAGCTGAGACGTTGGCGATAGTGTTCGCGCGTGGAACAGTCATAGCGGAACGGAATTGGCCATTCTCGAGGAGACCTGTGGGGACGATTTGGGTGTATTGCCAATTTGATGCCCAGCCCATAGCGATTTGTGGTTCGTTGGCAGGGACACCGTGGAAAAATTGTGCGGCGTAGTTGTCCTTGGCGAAATCGGTGAATCGGGTGGCGTCGTCGAAAGGTTCGAAGTGCGTGCCGTTGAAGTCGCCGACGAAGTATTCGGAGATACTACCGCCACGAGGTCCGCCCGGGTTGAGACTGATTTGGAGGAACCAGACTGGTTCATCCTGGCCGCGCATTGGCATTTGGAGAAGATTTGGACACTCGTATTGGGTGCCAAGATACCCATGCTTGGTGAAGTTGGAAGCGTGAGTCCATTCTTTGAGGTCGGGAGAGGTGAAGACTCCAATAACGTATTCCGCCGCATAGGCAAGCACCATGACCCATTTGGAGGATGGAGCGTGCCAGATAACGTACGGATCACGAAAATTCGTGCTGTTGATGTCGAGCACTGGATTGCCTTCGTAAGCTTCGAAAGAATATCCATCATCACGGCTGTACGCGATTGCTTGGTACTGAACGCCTTGCACGCCACCCGGATACTCCGCGAGGGTGTAAATCGCTACTACACCGTTCGTCTGATTGGGAAAGAACCCAGAGGTATTGTTTGGATCGAGGACTGCAGATCCCGAGAAGACGTAGGTATAATTGTTGGGAGGCCAAAGTGCGATCTTCTGCTTCTCCCATGTATAGAGATCCTCGGACGTAGCATGGCCCCAATGCTGTGGTTGTCATTAGTCACTCCTCGAAAAGGCTTGCTTGATCAAGCCACGTGCCTGGTTGCCAGCCACTGGGGTCAATGGGTTGTACTGATAGTACAAATGCCATATTCCATCAGCTCCTCGGTGCATGCCATTGGGATCTGCAGACATTTAGCAAGGCTATCTCTACACATGAAAATTGGTACATGCATACCATTCATGAAGTATCTTGGCGGGCTAAAGTGTACTCGAGGTCGCAAGTAGTCAGTATAGTTGCCCGGGACAGGTACATCTGTTGGAATGCCAGGTGCATAGTACGTTGAAGTTGGATCTGCTGTGACCTGAGCAGAAGCCTGCTGAGCCAGTACGGCTGCCGCCAAAAGTGAAGTCTTTGACCACATATTGGGAAAAATCTTACAAATTACTCAAAACAGATGAGGATGCAGGCCATCCAGGCTTTTAGTCTATTGAGACATCAAGATCTACCCCTCTCCATCTGGCATGACTTACCATCATCGGTCCATGATGCAGAGACAAGCAATTGCGGCGGATGCAATGGCCTGCAAAGTGCGGACCGACTAGATGTAAGCTCGATGATGTGAGAGGTGGGATCATAGGCATTGGACGCTAGAAGGCCGCGTTCCTGGCTGCATCATGCTGCATGAAGGTCCGGCGACGCGGGGTCTCCACTTGGAGAGCTTGAAGGACGACGTTCAGGATCTGGAGATCGGCCCTTCTGCGGACCAAGAGTGATGCATTGATGAATATGTCTGATATCCATGGATGTTCTTTCTCGGCATGCGCGGCAAGTGTCATATGGTGCTCGACTTGATGGAGTGGAGACCTGTAAACCGCCAGGCCAAGTGTATGCTTTGTCAAAGATGCCAGCGTGAAGGCAGGAGACTCCGCTAAAGCGCACCTGCATGCTATAGGTATGCATCCTTGCCATATCCACGTGCGGGAGATGAGATGATCCAGGATGTAGTTGTCCGCTAGGGGCGGAATTGAAGCATGGAGGGTTGGCGGAGGACTCGATCACCAAAATTTGATTGATCTTCCATGAATATATTGCTTCAGGCTGTTCTATTTGCGGATCTGCAACGAGCTTGCCTCAGCTTATTGAGTTGAGCCGCATCACCTTCCTCCGTCATAACAAGTGTCTTTCCTCACGAGAGCACTTCAAAACTCTCCATCACTGCCCTGACAACAACAAGACACATTGGGCAGAAATGGATTTACTCCGCCGCTTCGGTGGCTTGCTGGACAACGACGCGATCCCGTGGAAAACCATCATCATCACCTTCGCAGCCGCCGACTACGCCTTAGAAACGTACCTCGCATATCGCCAATATCAAGTACAACAGAAGAAGACGGTTCCATTGCAGCTGAAGAGCGAGGTTGATCAGCCCACATTTGACAAAGCCCAAGAATATGGTAGAGCCAAGGCTAAGTTTGGATTTGTACAACGCACATTGTCAGTGGTCAAGACGGTCCTCGAGATCAAGTACGATGTTATTCCATTGCTATGGGGCTTCTCGGGCGGATTGGTCGCAAAATATGGCAGGTTCGGTCTCACGGGCGAGATTACACAATCCCTGATATTCATATTCGCGAGCGGCTGGATTGACACCATCATTGGCCTACCCTTCGGCTACTATCATCATTTCGTCCTGGAAGAGAAGTTCGGGTTCAATAAGCAGACTGTTAAGCTTTGGGTGACCGACTTGTTGAAGTCACAAGCCTTAAGCATTGCCTTTGGTGCTCCCATTGGCTCCGCCTTCCTCAAGATCATCCAAGCGACTGGCGACAACTTCTTCTTCTACATCTGGGTCTTTATGCTCGTCGTCCAACTTGGTGCCATCACCATCTATCCGACTGTCATTGTACCGCTGTTCAACAAGCTTACCCCACTGGAACCAGGCGAGCTCAAGGATAGGATCGACGCTCTTGCTTCGCGCCTGCAATTCCCGCTCGGCGAGCTGCAAGTCATCGATGGATCCAAGCGCTCGTCTCACAGCAATGCCTATTTCTCGGGTCTACCATACCTCAAGAAGAAGATTGTCCTCTACGACACCTTGATTGAGCAGCAGGAAACCAAAGAGATTGAAGCGGTCTTGGCACATGAATTGGGACACTGGAAACATGGACATACAGCCAAATTGCTCGGCATCGGCTCGACACAGCTTCTCGTCATCTTCGCCCTCTTCAGCGCCTTTATTCACAATAATTCACTCTACAAGCAGTTCGGATTCATGACAGAGCGGCCCATCATCATCGGTTTCATACTCTTCAACATGGTCCTGTCCCCAACCGATCACGTCCTGAAGCTGATCATGAACACCTTGACGCGGAAGTTCGAGTACGAGGCAGACAAATTCTCCTATGACTTGGGATACAAGGCCGAACTAGCAAGCTCGCTCATTAAGATCAACATCAAGAACCTCTCTTCCATGGATGCCGACTGGATGTACAGCTCCTACCACCACTCGCATCCAATTCTCACTGAACGACTAAGAGCTCTTGGCTACTCATCCGTACATAAGGTGTCGAAGGATAAGCCTCAGCTCGCTGGCCAGACGCCGGCAGACATTCAGAAGGCAGAGTTCGCCAGTCAGGCCAATGGTGATAGGAAGGAGTTGTAGAATAGATCTTCTTTTCCATGGGACTGGAGTCAATGGCTCGAAAAGCGCAAATTGGAGAAGCAGGCGCATGTGTCAAGAGTTGTTGACGCTCCTGCGACTTCCAAAGCTCGACTGGGACCCTGGGTTGAGTCTGGCATTGAGGTCTACATTAAGCTGGCTGGTCTTCCGGTGCTGTTCTGGGTCTAGGTGGCAGACAAGATGCACTGGGAAGTATCCGCTTTGAGACATGCGCGCGATCGATTTTACGGCAGAGTGGATGAGCCGGACGATGATTCAATGGGCGATCACGACAGTGTGATGGGCGACTGATACAACATGCACTTCTCTGGAATGGGTGATACCCAGCATAAACGCCATTATCGTCGGTTTGTAGATGTAGCCATAGGGAGCTATGCTTCACACGATAACGATTAACATTGAGCAGCTGTAGCGCGACAAGTGCCAGTTGAAAGTACACTTCATTATCTATTGGTGATGTCTTCCTCCATATTCATCTCCTCTAGCTACCCACCCACCGTTGTAGCTCTTCGGAACTCCACAATGGGCCCTTCTTTCACACTGGTAAAAGTGTCCTTGAGCTGATACTCAGACTTCCGATGACGACCATATTCTGCATTTGGCTTGCCCTCTCCGATACCAGATACCAAACGAAAATCGAAGAGAAATATAACGCGAGCAAGCGTAAGCGTTATCTCGTGATACGCCATACCTATCATCATAGCCAGTCAGTCATCATCCCATCATAACAGAGTAAGACAAGCTCACCTTTACCAATACAAGCCCTCGACCCAATACTAAAAGGACAAAAGGCTGCTTGGGCCTTGGCAATATGCTCTGGTCCGCCAAGCCACCGCTCTGGTTTAAACTCATACGGCTCAGGAAAATATTCAGAATTATGATGGAGCGTATAATTCGGTACTCCGACAATCGTTCCTTTTGGAATATTTTCCCCATCGATCAAAGTTTTGGACTGCGTAGTCTCACGAGGTAAGAGACCACCGACTGGAGGCGACATGCGTAGAGCTTCGTCGATGCACGCTCGCAAATATCGGAGACTGGAGAGTTTTTGGCCGATTTGGATTTCTTCGACATTTGAGAATGTTGTACGGATTTCTTGGGTTAGGGTTGATAGTGTGTTGGGGTTATGGAGTAAATAGAAGAATGTGGCTGATAAGGCTGTTGAAGTTGTGTCTGAGCCTGCGATTATGAGGGAATTACTCTCGCCCCAGAGTTCGGTTTGGGTGAAGCCGCGTCGTCCGGTCTCGGGGTCTTGGGCTTTGAGGAGGTAGTGGAAGAAATCTCTGCGGGTCTCATCTATCTTGTTCGCTCTTGCTGCAGCTTGAAGTTTTGAGTACTCCATGAATTCTTTGCGGCCATGAGCAAGCTTTGGGAAGAGGATTGTATCCAAGTGGTACTGGTGTAGTTTCGGATACATGCCGCAGAGATAATGTCTATGTGTAGCGTTGGCGATACGGTCGATTATGAAGCGGTTGTCTGGTTGATTACACATTTCGAAGCTCTTGCCAAAACATAAATCTCCCATGATGTCGAAGGTCAGGTAGTTTGTTTGACTGGAGAGATCGATTGCTTGTCCCTTCTTCTCCACGAGAGTCTGACAGAATCTTCGAATATGCGCCAGCATGAATTCTTCCATAGCTTTCAATGCCCCATCCGAGAACCCTTGGGCCAATACCCGACGTTTGCGGGCATGAATTGATTTATCAACGCAACTATGCGTGCTCGCTGTCTCTTTCGTCCCTGTGGCCCAGAACGCAGAGTAAAAGTGACAAGATTTCTGAACGCTGGATTTGTGTCCGTAGATGTCTTTCAACGCAGTACTGCTGTTGAATGAAAGACTATTCGGACCAAAACGTACGATCTTTCCATATTTTTCGTGGCAGCGGTAGAACTCTAGATGACAGTCTCCTTTATATGCGTGGTATGCCATGTATAGATCTGTAAGCTTTGCGAGCCATGGGCCGGGATACTTTGCGAGAGGATGGAGATAGATTCGATGAATTGTGAGCCAGAGGAGGAAGAATGAAGTTGGGATCAAGAAGATGATGCCTAGTGAAGTGGTGCCTAGAATTGTCGAGAGGGACATGTTCACCATGGTGTCAGGAGTCGATCTCAAGGGGGAATTGTCTCGAGTAACTCAAGACGCCGCTTCTATAAGGTAGATTAGTAGTGGACCTTTGACGAATATTCACTGCTAACCTTTCATCTTTCCCATGGCTGTAGGGTTGTGATGGCGGTACTGATACCCAAGGCCCGAGGGTTCTTCGAATTGTTACGGCATCGTGAGTCGGGAGTAGGGGTCCGTGCTGATTTCGTTCTGTACAGCTTAGAGAGCAATGAGCATCTTCTCTGGTGCCAAGATTTAGGTTTGATATATTCCGACTTTTCCTTACGAGCGTCATGTCTGCGCTACCTGGATCATAGTGCTTTCGGAGCAGCGGCAGAGCTTTATGCCGTGACGTTCGAGGCGTCAGGACAAACCATTCTATCGGAGTCAGCCTGGGTATCGGAGTAATAGCTTCATGATATTGCTTTGAATGACCGGGCAGGTTGGCGTATAGACTTTACGTTGTCGCTGCTCGGCGCTTTGATCACTTCTGGCGGACGGCGCTCGCCTTTGGTGAGTGGTGATAGTACTCGCTCCATCCTCAATTCACGTTCGGAGATTTGCACTGAAGTTCAAGCGGTGAATGTGCGATGCCTATTATCTCGGCTGAAATTTGGTACGAAAGCTGCCTGTTCAAGCTCAAGCACGTTGTCTCTATGGCATCCTTGAATTGATGCCAAGTTCCTCGGCATCGAGCAGTAAGGCTGTGGGCGAGGCGATGCAAAAGTACTGGATGAGGTAAGGTGACATTTGATTACTCAGAACTCTGCCATCAGAGTTTAGTCTTCTGAGCTTTTATCCTGGCAGCTTCGCGTGCCGCTTCCCTCTCCCAGCGTGCGGCAACACGTTTCGTGCGTAGTCCGAATGACGCTACCGCGCCTTCCTGCTCGTCTGCTAGCAATGCTCGCTGCAAGTAATCGGCGATAACTTGGGCAAATTCGCTGACATGTTCGAAGACTGCGAGATGGCCCTTGCCCGGCAACACTATACTCTCTACTTTCCGAGCTCTGTTGCCATCGTAGCCAATACCCGTGCGGGAGAGTACTGCCTCGATTTTCTCGCTGGGCGACATGATGCTGCTGCCACTGAAGACATAGAAGACCCTTGACCTTATATCGGCCAACTTGAAGAAAGCCGCCATCGACTGTGGGCAATAGAAGCTCCTGGCTATTGATTCCACTTTGTTGTTGAAGTCTGGATATAACCCTTCATTGTGGTGTCGTGGGGCCTCGTGTTCTTTGTCGGTTGCCTGTGGATCAAAGAGCGGTCGAACGTATGTTATAGCCTCTTGGTGCTTGCTCGTGGTAAGTTGGACTTGTTGGCCCTTCTGTGACGGCTGCAAGCCAAAGTCAAACCACCGCTGAAGCACCCTTCTATCAAAAGATCGGTATGGGGAAGTCTTGTGCGCCCACTCCTTTGCTATGGCAAGTGTTGACCATGTGTCAGGTCGCTGGAGAGTGTGATGAGCGAAATAAACACCCTCATCAGAGCAGTCGCGAGTACGGGAACCATTGACGTATCCGAGGATGGGATCGAGGAGGATCAGATCAGAGAACAAGCCAGGATGGAAGCTAGCGACGTTGACTCTATGTCGTTTGTTAGCGAACGACATTCCGCGACCATAAGCATTTACCTCACAGTGCGGTAGCCCCCATACTATGTCCAATACCAACAATTTTCGAGGTCGTACCTCTGCAGAGACAGTTGACCACTTGCAACAAGTCCCGCGAGTAGTCGAACCATGAAGCTGAAGATAGTCAGATGCATCTCACTACATTCAAACCTGAGAAAGGGGGCTTACGATCGTCCCCAATCTTCTCTTCATTCAAGACGCCGCTTTCTCCTTGATGTGCCATGTCTGCAATGAAGATGCTCTCAATTTCATAGCTATGCATGCATGATTTCCGCACGAGATCTTCCCACAGTGGCTCGTAGAGCTCCTGTTCAATGTGAGCAATGCTACGGAGTCATGAAATGTCTGAGCGAACCTTGGGAAATCCGTTCCCACCAGCAGCTAAGATCACGATCCCTTTGTCTTTCTTCGCGTTCGTCTCTTGGCGAGGCTTGTATTGCTTGACACAGAGCTTCAAGCTTGACTCAGCTCCCGGTTGGGCTCCACCAGGATATTCTCTGCCAATATGGCATGGAACGATGTGACTTTGAACGACTAAATTGTCGAGGAGCATGTTGATTCTCGTAGCCGTGAATGATGATATTAGATCATCTGGAAGAAACTGAAAGATGGTAGTCCCTCTGGCCATTTTTTAAGCTGAAGAGTATAGTTGACTCTTCCCTTTACCTGTCACGGCGCCACGCTGCGGCAGTATTCTAGCCGACCACTGCCATGGCTATAGCGTTCGGAGAGACCTCACGGTGACATGGGAGCCTAGCTGATGCAGATGCCATTCGTGCCGGAAACTCAGCAGTGTTGATCCGGATGATTGTAAGAAATGGCGTGCGAATCGGTAGGTCTGTTACGGATTGTGCTTCCATCGTCGCAATGATTGGTCGTCTGCGGATTTCAAGAAAATCATGTAAACCATTGAGACTACCGGTCCAAGGTCTCATTCCAGACAAGCTCCCAAAGAGCACCTGAGCTCACCCGGTTGGGTCTGAAGACCATGAGGGAGGAACATAGCCCTTCTGAAGTGCCTGGGCCACCGCTAATTCTGTCGTGTCGCGTGTTCTTGTTTTCCGCCAATGATTCCTCGATCGAGTGGTGTCAAAGTGTTAGTCTCCAAAGATGAGTTGCTGTGAAGAGGAACAAAGTCAATGAGTAGAATGTGAAGCTTGGCAGGGGAAGGTGCGATAACTAAGCGTACGGCGGGCGGCAGGAGCGAGCGGGACGTAATTCGACCGCGTCAACTGGAGCTGCCTCGCGAACACCGCAGCACAGCACAGCACACTTGAGCTCTAGAAACATCAAACAACCTCTACCAACCAACGCCATCGCTTGCCATACAACCAGACACGCTGAATAGCTGCATTCCACACCGAGCTCCAATACAGCCACCGAAGACATCTCTACACAGCACCGCGCGAGCTCCAAGCTCAACACATAAACCGCAGCCATGGTCAGTGATGCACATGCGCCTAGAATGAATGCGCCTCCTAACATTGCACATCACACAGACCTCGATAGGCACGGGCTACGATCTCTCCAACTCCGTCTTCTCCCCCGATGGCCGCAACTTCCAGGTCGAATACGCAGTGAAGGCAGTGGAGAACGGAGGCACAGCAATCGGCATACGCTGCAAGGACGGCGTCGTGTTGGCTCTCGAGAAGCTCGTCACCAGCAAACTGCTCAAGAAGGATGCGAACAAGCGGATAGCAACTGTGGATCGGAATATCGGTGTTGTGAGTGATACCAACGTAAACATTCAGATCTCAACAAGGATGAAGTACTAATGACTGCTTCTCGCAGGTGCACTCCGGCCTCCTACCCGATGGCCGCCACTTCGTTTCCCGCGCTCGTGACGAAGCCTCCTCCTGGCGCAACACATACAAAGCCCCTATCCCCGTCGCCTCACTCGCCAACCGCATGGGCGCCTACGTTCAAGCATATACTCTCTACTCCTCCGTCCGACCCTTCGGTATCACCGCCATCGTGGGAGGCTGGGACGCCGAAACCGAACTCGACGTCGACGGCGCAGTAGGCTCAGGACCAAAAGTCGGAGCAGGCGGCAAGACCAAGGGCGTCAAGGAAGGTGGTCCATACCTCTACATGATCGAGCCTTCGGGACTCTACTGGGGCTACTACGGCGCAGCCACAGGCAAGGGACGACAGGCTGCGAAAGCGGAGCTGGAGAAGTTGAAGCTGGATCCGAAGCAGGGCGAGGCGATCAGCTTGGAGGAAGGTGTCAAGGAGGCGGCGAGGATTATCTACGTGGCGCATGACGATAACAAGGATAAGGAGTTTGAGCTGGAGATGACGTGGATTAGTGCCGTCAGTGGACCGACCAAGGGCAGACATGAGGAGGTGCCGAAGCATCTGCGGGAAGAGGCTGAGCGTTTGGCAAAGATTGCCATTGAAGGCGAGGATGATGACGAGGAGGAGGGTAAGATGGAGGAGTAGATACAGTCTGGTTGATGACACTGTAAGATACAAAGTGCATGTGGCGGGAGCATAGCGCTGTAAGGCGTCTCCGTCGAGATGCCATCCAAATGGACATGATTCGAAACGCACTTCCTGCACAGAACACGTCTCACGCGCATTGCGTTTATGAATGCAGGCCCAGACCCTCACATAAATTCGTGAAAAGGCCTACGACCAGCAGCCACCCAAGACAAGACACTAATTACTTTCCACTCCCAAATCGATGAATTACATTACATCTACATCAAACTCGTCCTCCCCCCAATCTCAGTACTCCCCTGCCCATCAGTCATATCCCCATTCCTCCCCACCACAAACTCCTTATAAATCCTAGCAAGCCTAGCCTGTTCCTGCTTGGAAATCGATGCCCGAGTTTCTTGCAAACTCTTCTCCAAATGACGCCACTGAATAATCGGTTCATCTTGCGCACTCTCACCATTAGGCTGAGCTCCAGCTGAACTCGGACGATTAGACATCGCACTACCCGGCCTATTCATCTGCTGAGGCTGAGGTCGTGCAGCATGACGTTCAGCTCTAGCTTTCTTCCTCGCGAGTTGAAGAGCTTGGAGTTTTGTTGCGATATTGGCTCGTTCGGCGGCTTGTTGGGCGAGAGTCTGGTCTGTGGATGAGCCGCCGAATTGAAACCAGGTGAAATCTTGGTGTTTGGAAGTCGAGGTTCTACGACCGGGTTTCTTGAGTTCTTGGGTGGAACTATCGCCTAAAACGTCGTGGATGGCGTCGAGATGGGCGTTGTACATTACTGCTTGGAGGTCGGCGCCTGAGTAGCCGTCTGTGCGACGGGAGACTTCGTGGAGACTTTGGGCGCCGGTGTTGTCTTCGTGGAGGAGATCGGGGCTGAGGTGGAGTTTGGTGGAGATGGCGCGGAGGATGTCGAGACGGTCGGCTTCGTTGGGCATGTCGCAGATGAGACTCTTATCTAGACGGCCTGGGCGGAGAAGAGCTGGGTCGATGAGGTCGGGTCTACTTGTTGCTGCAAGGACGTAGACGCCTGAGAGGCCTTCGGCGCCGTCCATCATTGTGAGGAGCATGTTGACGACCCGATCTGTGACGCCGGTGCTGTCATGGCCACGTTTTGGGGCGATGGCGTCGAATTCGTCGAAGAAGAGGACGCAGGGTTTCGCTGCTTCTGCGCGTTCGAAGAGATCGCGAACGGACTTCTCGGATGCACCTATGTATTTGTTGAGAATTTCGGGGCCTTTGACTGAGATGAAGTTGAGTCCGCATTCTCCAGCTACGGCAGAGGCGAGGAGAGTCTTTCCGCAACCTGGGTAGCCATAGAGGAGAAGACCGGATCGAAGGCGAAGTGGACATTTGGCGAAGAGAGGCGCATAAGTAGTTGGGTATTGTAGTGTTTCCAGTAGAGTCTGCCGTGTCTCAGTCAAGCCGCCAATGCTGGCGAATGTGGTCGTCGACGAATGTAGTGTGACGCCGCGAAGAGATGCTGGAGTGAAGCCTTTCAACGCAGCTGTGAAGTCGATGCCGGTCAGGTTCACATCATCAGATAGCGATTCGTCTGACACTGCGCGGATAAGGGCCTCGCTACGGGCTCGAGATACGAGGAGAGCCAGATCACCGGGCATGTATCCATCTGTCTGACCAGCAATATCGAGAAGGTCCAGGTCCGGATCAAATTCAGCATCTGCACCGTCAGGTCCATGAGCTGAGGTTGGTCTACTTGGGTGGCCAACTGACCCTTCCATCCATTCGCTGGCAGCACCACCATTGCGAAGTATGGTCTCAGCACCATCATTGCTTCCCGCCTTCTTGGCCTCCTTGACTAGTAGCTCGAGAACCTTTCTTCTTCCATCCTTGCTTGGTGCTTTCAAAGCCACAATGTCTCTTGCAACGTGGCCACCAATCACAATATTGTTCACTACTTCTTTGCCTTGGGCGGTTGCAAGCATTGCTACTCCAGAGTCTCTGCTGCACCATTGTCGCACAGTAGAGCACAGCAACTCACTGACCTGTCTGCTTCTTCCATTGGCATCGACTTGCAGCTCTGTCTCAACAGGACATAGCTTGTCTAGGTCGTCCAAGATCACAATTGAGCGTCCGCCAATCCGTGCGCCCCAAGCTGCAGAAGCGAAGACGCGATGGAGAGTATCCTTGATGGTCTTGACTCTCGTTTCATCGGTGACCAAGGTCCGGCATGGGAAGTAGATAATGTTGAAGAGATACTCATTCCGAAGCTGATGGGCCAAAAGATGAGCCAAAGACGTCTTGCCCGAGCCTAAGCCACCAGTCAACAGCACTGATGAGGCATGGAGAAGACTATTCCGTGTCTGGTCGATCGTAGCGTCAATGCCGACCATAATCGGCACTTCTTCAGGCAATGCTTCTCCAGGTGGCCATTGAGGACTCTTCTGCCTTGCAGTCTCAGGCTGAATTGCAATCTCAAGCTTTCTTTCCCCACCTATAAGCCAATGCGTTCTGGTCTTCGATGGATCGCCTGGAGGTGCGGGATCAAAGTCCAGGATCCCGCCAGGCCAGCCTTCGCGCGGAGGTAATAGCATACCATCCGTGATCGGGCCTTCCAGAATTGATTTCCCTAGAAGAGTCTTGATGCGCTGCACTGCCTCTTCCTTTTCCGCCTTGGACTCTCCGCCAAACTTGATTCCTGCTTTCTTCTCTGCTTGCGTGGAGGCAAAAGGCGTGATTCGCAGTCGTTTGACAATGTTTTCCTTGCTTGCTGATTGAGAGGGGTCCTTCAGAGCAGACGCTGTTCGAGGCAGAGGAGCTGGGGCAGGGTCAATGCGCACAATCCCGCCTGCGATTCCTTCGCATTCGAGAACGGAGCATAGCAGAGACGAGAGCGCCACATGTCGGCTGTCTGGAGCATCTTCCCAAACGACCACTTTTGCTATGACTTTTTGTGCTGGTTGTTGATCTGGTGTCGGCTGGGCCTGGGGATCAATAGGCTCCTGTAGTCCTGCGGGCTTAATGACTGTCACTGCGACCCAGGTAACACCTCTGAGTGTCTTGGACAACAAATGCTCGCGATCCAGCCACACTCTGAGTCCCTCATCTCTCAGATCATCGCCACCATCCTGAAGCCACTCATTTTGCAGCGCTCGAGTAATGCCGCGAAGGAAGATGGGGGGCCTTGACTCTCGCTCGCTCTTGTGCCGCACTTGGCTCGTTGTGCTCCTCCCTCCTGCACTCCTCCTACCGGTGCTTGCTATGCTTCTATTGTCTCTTGAACTGCCCGGCCTACTCGACTGCCTGGTCTTAGGCGCAACAATAACTTCAGCATCCGGAGAGATCTTGACAAATGCCTGCGTGTTGGCGGGAGTGGGAACCAGAGAAGTGACTGTGATATTAGCAGTGGATGTGGGCGTAAGATGTAGAGTGAGAGGATGCGTGTGACCAGCTGCCGGATTGGGAAGGGCTCGCACTTGGGAGAGGAAGTTCATCTCCAGGAACGACGAGTGGAGCTCAATGACTATTGGGAGATGATCAGTACACGATTGACTGTCCTTCCAGCGGAATGCTCTTACTCTCCCAGTCCGTGGCAGTAAGAGGCTCAATGTTGACTGTATGTGCTTGTGGAGGGTCTACATGTAGCGATACACTAGCCTACTGTCCACGATCAGCCTGAACCATTCGATCTCATGCTTCCACTATTCTGGCACAGACCTTGGTGCCCTCACTAATACCCAATCTCCGCGCACAGGTGGCATCAATCTCCACAGTAGGTATCTCCTTCTCTTGCGATCCGCTTCTGATACCATCGCGTCCTACAACGGCTGCCAGTCTGGACTGTGACTGCATGCCCGTCCATCCAACAAACACGGATTGCGGCGGAGGCGGTCTCGCTTTTGGGTCTGAGCCCGCTGGCTGCGGTGGTCGATATTGAAGCTCCACGACAACATTCTGCGCGACAGTGTTCTGATTGAGTAAGAGGGATACCAGAGTTGCTGGTAGGTTTACGAGACAGCTTTTGAGGTTAGGCAGTATGGCAATCTCGACCGTCGAAGAGCTGCCTGTCCGCCTACCAGCTACTGAAGCCATAATGAGTGCCTGTACGCGAAGGAATATTGGCACATGAAGAGAATGTGGAAATATGAATAGTCGAGGAACAGATTCGCATGCAATGAGGACTGCAGAGCTCAAGAAGTCGCGTTTGGACCCACTTCAGCCAAGATGCCGAGGTTGAAACTCTCCTTGAGCCGAAACTTTCTCTTCTAGGAGGTAGGTAAACAAAACATCAACATCACTTCCTCAAGGAGAAATCTGTTCGAACCAGCTATCGTTCTGTCGTCAAGAACTTGATACGGCTACCTCGAGACGAGATCTCTACTATCTGCTGCCCTCCGAAGCTGTGATGACAGTCCTGAAACCATCCTTTCGAACCGAATTCAAAATGGTGCTGAAAGACCCGCGGCGCAGTCTTAAGCAGTAAGTGAAGGCCGCGGGGACAGTGTGCAGTTCAATCAGACTCCGATTATCGCCGCTCCAACTGTATTCTTAGCGCCGCATGATTTCTCGCCGCATAGTCATTGTCGCCGCATTTGTTGTCGCATAATGATATCGCGCGATGTTGTTGTCGCAAAAAGTTGAGGTTCAGGCTTCAAGGCAATTTCGTGCCTAAGGCTGCTTTGTCTTCATTTCGGCCAATCAGAAGCAAGTCACGTGTTTTCTCCTCGATTTTAGGCCAATCAGAGGCTGCGCTGGATTTGTATGGAGTCCAAGCAGTGATCTAGAGCCCACATACCTATACCTTCCGTATGCAACACGCACCTGCTACGTTGTGTGGAGTCCGTCTGATTGTAACTGCACTCAGTCCCCTTTTAGCTCACAAAGCTGTCGCTGCAACACCTCCCGGAGCTTGCGTGTAAACTAAAAGTGGCCTTCACTTAACAATACCAACTCCACCAATCTGAACCATCGGGATACTCGAAGGCGTCATGCACACTATCACCTCTCATACCCTGTGGTCTGGATACCGTTCCAGATGTCTTCGGTAAATGTCTCGTCTTGCAAACCCTATTCTGGAATATTCGCAACGCTGGCTCGGACAGCGTATGGTCCTCACCGTATCGTGAACACTGTTCACATGCCGACGAAGGGTTTTGGCCTGCTTAAAGCTCCAGTCGCAACTCTGGACCAAACAGTGATGTGAACGGCCATGTGCATCCTCATTGTGCAATCTGGGAACCGATCAGCAACAGCCAGTACCAAGCTATACATCTGGTCCAATCTTACCTGGAAGCGTCGACACTCTCAAAGGAGGAGTCGCACAAACGACAGGGAACTTGAGTCACTTGCGATCCCTGAGGAGGTTGTTCCATGTCCAGAGATCCTGGCACCAAATCGAAGTCTGGCCATTGATCCCAATCGAAGTCGGACAAAAATGCCGAAGAACTACTTCGACTGACCTGATCGCTCTCTTGTTCTTGTTCATACGGGATATTTAGGTCGCGAGTCCAAGCTTCCGTCAAGCCTGGGTCGTTCCCGATATCCTGAATGAGCTGCTGGGGTCGACACTGCATGAGCCATGCTTCATTGGAGTCGAGAGGGTTTAACGTTGGCAACCCAGCAATGTCCCACTGGAGGGAGTCATCGAAACCGGAACAATCGCCATAGCCGATGATGTCTTCCTGTGTAAACTTCTAGCTCAGGTGAATATGGAAGCGAGTTTCATGTGCTGTCGCTTCACTCACCTGGGTTGCAGATGGCCTGTTTGAATTCAGCGCAATGTCTGCAGGCAGAATACAGTTCCCAGCGGCATCATCATTGCAAGAGATCCTCGCAGAACTAAAGTCGGTCACAGCGCATGCATCGAACAGCCATGCCGAGTCGGAATAGGCATCGTTCGGCACTGGAAAGTAGAAATCTTGAGCTTCGTTAAAGCTACTGAAGCTGGCGCGTGGGGTCGGCAATCGCCTCCGCCTGGTGTGAGCAGTATCGGGCGGTTGATCGTAACGATCTTGGAAAGAGTCAGACTCATTTCCGTATTGTGTTGAATGATTAATTGCGCTGCTGAGGGCCCATGAGACCCTCGGCGTTGTGCTGTAGTTTGTACAAAATCGCGTGGTTTGCAGAAAGAAGAGCAAACGCGGCTCGGTGCTGTACTATATACGCGCCTACTTGGTGCAGCTGCATGCGCTGTTATCAGCTAGGTACCGCCAGACCCGCCAGCGGTCCCCTCAGGCAGAGAACCGCCATGTCATCTGATCTCAGCTACTGCAACGGGGCGTCCAATGAGATTTGGAAGTTGAATCAATATTGAAAGAGGAGGAGAATCATCTATCATTGCTAAAACGACACGCTACTGACTTTCTATAGTACACAATCATAAGGAATACTCAATGGTTCCGATTCATATGCCTCTGCAGAGTATCCTTCCTACTAAACCCAGTCCGATGGTATTCACAGTCCGCGTGTGTACACTTATACGATCTTTCCTTACGATGAACGCTGTTCTCATGACGGCGCAGGTCCTTGATGGACGTACAGGTCTGGCCGCAACTTGAGCAGGTATGAGAAGATCTTGGACCAGCTCTGGGCCGCTGGATCTGAGGGATTGGCACGGGCTGCATTGACTCTGGCGGCGACGTGGTGAGCCATTGGTTGTCTTGTGGCTCAACGTCCATCGCTGAGAAGGGTACCATCGGAATTGGCCCAGGCAGAGTACTTGTCTCCTCGAGAAGCTTCCAGTCTGGCACCCAGAGCTGGGACTCGAGAAGGGCTGCAGGCGTTGACAGATCTGATTCTGGCGGCGTAAGAGAATTCGAGGCGGAGCTTGTGTCTGGACTTGGGAGCTCGGGGAACCAGTCTTGCGACTGAATACCCCAAGCATCCCCGATTTTGAGTCCGACATCAAGCTCGCCCATCTCCACACCCAAATCAGTCCCGTCCCAATCCTGAGGAAACAGGATGAAATCGTCAAAGGATATGTCCGGTCCATTGTTCTCCGGTATGGGCTCCATGTTGTTGCGGGAGCTGGAGTGATTGTCGGTTTCAAGATCTGGGAAGAGCTCACGCAGATCCATGTCGTTAAAGTCAAGTGGTGTCATAAAGTCGAGGTCTTGGTGATCGATGGGCATATTGGGCACGAGTTTCGCCGGGCCAGGGCAAGCTTGATGTGTGATCCAAGTGTGGGTGAGTTTTAAGTCATACACAAGTGGACACTTGAATGTTGGGATCTCACATGTCGCTGACCTGTAGCCCAGGGGTGATGCCACCCGTTTCCAATTCGATCGACCAGGTGTTGGAGAATTTCAGTCCCGTAACGCCGTTTCCAATGCTTGTAAGGGTATCGTGAAGAAAGAAAGCACAGCAAGGTTCGACTCCTCGGAATTCTGTCTATCCCAAATGTTTTAAGATTGTGCCTTTCGCGGAGAGAGAAATCATTATAATGAAAGATTGCACATCGCTTTCCAAGTTGAGGCGAAGAAGAAGATGTAGATGCAGACCCTTCGTAGCATTAGTCTTCGTTCTAGGTTCAAGTCTTGGTCGTGCTTACAATAAGATGGCTGTCCGACTCATTGATATCGTGATCATCGCGAAAGCTGTGGGCAACTGCATTGGCGACAAATTTGATCGGTCCACGTGAGAAATCCGAGCGTGTGGCCATCGTCTCCAGGATCGTGATCTCCAGTCGTGAGGTTGTCAAGGCTCCAGCAAAATTGGTGGGTAGCCTCAGGGTAAGCGTCAACGCTGTCTTGAGACAAGTCGGAAGTCCTACGACATCTGTTCTCGCACTTTTGACAGTAATCGATTTGATGCGCTTGGCGAATGTGCCTCGAAAGGTCGCTTCGACGTGAGAAAGCACCTTGTCTGTGCTCACGAGCCCATGGACATCTCTCGCCAACGAGAGGGTTCGCTTTCTTCAACACAAAGCCTTCGTACCGAGACTCAGTCATGGTGAAGGTCGTCTTGGGGACATTTGTGGGCCAGTTGTGCTTTTCTTGATCGGCCCAGGTATATGACAAGGCGGAGTAATTTTCTTCACAGTTGAAGCGCTTCGGCGTTTCCAAGACAAGGTCATTGTAGCCACCCTTGAACAACTGGTGGAGACGCTTCACTTCGTCCATGACATTGTCGCGCCCATCTGGTTCGGCCCGGAGAATCAAGACATTGACACGTCTCAGAAGACGTGACATGCCAGGATAGGTGGGGCCAAAGTCCGCGACTTCGATCATGTGCGCCTCCGGTTCAATCTCGATGTCGCTCGAAATCGAATTGTCTTCATCAGAATATGACATGCTGATAGGGTCTCGAGATTGAGGATCATTGTACGGGTCGGGGGGCTTCATTGTGGGTGAGGATGAGGATCTATTTGCAATGGAGTTCGAGATATCAAGATAGCGTGAGAATACGGGATTGGGAGAGAAAGGTGTGAGAGGCGTTTGTGAAGTGGAAGGTAGGAATGGGTGAATCTTATATGCAATCCCCATACAGACACCGCACAGCCTCCACAAAGCTGGCGGCCACCACTCACATCAAACCACACCATGCAGGGGTGCCTTCTTGATGCCTCATTTTGGCGCTGCGCCAATGACGTCGATTCATGATAAGTGCAGGTGTATGTACCAAAGATGATATTCAAATCTATGCGGAATACTGTATTCCATGTGAGCTATGGTATCTATAGACAACCGCCTCACCATCTCCTGCCTCGCTATGCAGTTCATAACATCATAATTATCATGATCATTACCGCTTTTCTACGCCTCGCAATGCGACTCATTCTATTCCAATGCCCCAAGCATTGATTCAACTGTATCCAGGCTTCATTCTGTATCCAAATACCAAAGCTGTTCTAGTCCAGTCTTCGCACAACCGCTGATTGAGTTTTCTCAAGTTCAGGACTCTCAGCAGCGAATCTCGCTTCCTCACTCGCGAAGAAATCCTCTCGTCTGATACCGGATCGATCGCACATGCTTCTGAAGATGCCGCCTTGGTCGTAAAGGCTGATGGGAGAGTCAAGCTCCGCGACATTGCCTTGATCCATGACAAGGATCCTGTCGTAGCCGATGATCGTCTTCAGGCGGTGAGCTATGCATAGTAATGTCTTGCCCTTGAAGCCGCGAACAATCGTTCGCTGGATCTTTTGATCTGTCTCGAAGTCGACAGAAGATGTCGCTTCATCACAAACGATGATCTGGGAGCCTCTGACCAATGCACGAGCAAGTGCAAGGAGCTGGCGTTGTCCCAGAGAGAAGTTGAGACCTTCGTCCTCGACAGCGGTGTCGAGATGAATACGTCCGGCTTCATCTTCCATGGTCTGCTCTTCGCCGACCAAGTCTGCTTGTCGCAGGGCGTTCCATAGCTCCAGATCGCTGTGCTCGTTGAACGGGTCGAGATTGCTGCGTATCGTGCCCCTGAACAGCGTCGGATCTTGAGGAATTATGGCCAAGCGGGATCGCAAGTCATGGAGACCAATCTTCGCAATGTTGACGCCGTCAATGCTGATACTTCCTCCCGACAATTCGACTAATCTGAACAGTGTAGACATGATCGTTGATTTACCTGCTCCTGTTCGACCAACGACACCAATGCGCTCGCCGGCGCGGACGTGCATAGAAAGACCTTTCAGGACGAGAGGCAAGCCAGCACGGTAGCGCATCTGGACATTGTCGAAGTCGATAGCTCCGTGCTCCGGCCATGACTTACGCACATCACCCATGTGTAGCGGTGCTTCTTCCTCGAGCTCCGTGCCGTAGTAGTGAATTCGTTCAGTACTGTTCATGTTGTTCTCAACTTCAGCCAGTTGCCTCACCGTGAACTGGATCATCTGAACGATAGACAATATGTATGACAGAACCAAGCCGCCTGTGCTTGGGTTGATCGAGAATCGTGACGTGACAACCAGGATTCCAACCGTAAAGACCAGGAGGTTGCCAAGAGCATCCAGTCTTGTAGAGAGCCATCGCTGGTTGGCGAATGTAAGGAAGTATGCACCATCCATGGAGTCGATCGATGCGTTAACGCTGTTTGCAAATTGCTTTTGCACACCATATGCACGAATGGTCGAGACACCGTTGACAGCCTCGCTGAAGCGGGCAAAGACCACGCTGCGCAGCACTGCCTCGTGTCGTTTCATCTCTCGTGCTGAAGCTCGGTAGTAGTTCGCTGCGAAAACAAATAGTACGGTCAAAGGAACCAGTGCGATTACAAAGTAGTAATAGTAAGCAATAATGAGAATGAAAACAGAAAGGATCATGACCATTGTGAGGAAGAACATGCGCATAGAGTCGGTGAGGGTGTTGTCCATGGTGTCGACGTCCTTGGAAAATCGATTCGTGATGCGGCCGAGCGGAGTTGTGTCAAAGAAAGACATTGGTGCTCGCAGAACCCTCGTAATGGCACGGTGCAGCATGACCTTGCTAGCTCTTGTACCATAGACAGTGAGAGCGACTGAGAAGGCGAACATCAGCGCGGCTTGGACAACACCTAATGCTGCGTAAACACCGATGTAGACGCCGAGTTCAAGATGCCATCTTTGCGAAGTCCAGTACGACAGCCACAAGCTTGTCATGATGTTGGCACCTTGCGAGATGACGAGCAGGATAAGAATCAGTGGTGCCACCATGATAGACCCGGCCGCCCTGATGTATGCGAGGTAGACGCTCCAGCCAACGCTGTCAACTGCGCGTTCCTCTTGTTGCATCAATGCACCAGCAGGTTTTCGTCCCTTCTTCTTTTTGGAATCTTTCTTCTCTTCTTCAATTTCGTCTTCGTTGGCGTGGTCTTCCTCCTCGTGCTTCTCTTCAGTAGCGGTAGTCTCCATGAGCTTTTGAAATTCTTCATCATCAGCCATCAACTCCGGGAATGTAGCAATCTTGTGAATTC
Organism: Pseudocercospora macadamiae; assembly: GCA_012978405.1. NCBI lineage: Eukaryota > Fungi > Ascomycota > Dothideomycetes > Mycosphaerellales > Mycosphaerellaceae > Pseudocercospora > Pseudocercospora macadamiae. The sequence goes on along the minus strand of WRNY01000010.1, from coordinate 623,093 downwards.
TGCCCTCTTTCATCCAAACGATGCGGTCTACTCGGTGTAGGACGTGAAGTTGATGGGTAGCAAGAACTCGGGCCTTGCCTGCCAGAAGGCCACAAATAGCATTGTCCATGATGTGCTTGCCAACGTGTGCATCGACAGCAGAGAGCGGGTCGTCCATGATGACAATATCAGCGTTGAAATAGATCGCTCGGGCAATGTTCAGACGCTGCTTTTGACCACCAGATACAGTGATACCACGTTCGCCAATCTCAGTCTGATCACCAGCAGGGAGCATCTCCAGGTCAGGCCTCAAAGCACATGCATCAATGACCGTGTCATACCATTTGCGATTGTACTTCTTGCCGAAAATGATGTTTTCCTTGACAGTTGCATTTTGAATCCAGGCGTATTGCGGACAAAAGGCTCGATTTGCGCCAAAGGTGACGCTTCCATTGGTTTTGCGCATGTCGCCAGCAAGCGCTGCGAGGAGTGAGCTTTTGCCTGATCCGACTGATCCTATGACAGCAACGAGCTCATCACGACCAACGGTGAGTTCGACATCCTTGATTTCAAAGGGCTTCTCTACTTCGTCCACAGAGCCGCCTGCAGTTGTTGTCGGGCTGGGAGGCAGATCGTGCAACGTTTCTTTCGAAAGGGCCTTGGACCGACGCTTTTCCTCTTTGGCTTTCGCCTTGTCATCTTTCTTTGCTTGTTTGAGCTGCTTAAGGCTCTTTGGATCCTGGCCAGGTGCTCCTTCGGGATTACGATTTGTGTTTCGCTCCCAGGTAAAGTCACCGTTTTGGATTTCGATAGCATGCTTGGCACCTTTCTCCCAACTGGCCTCGTCACGAAGCTCTTCTGCAGCAAGGAACTCAGAAATTCGACCAAGAGATGCACTTGCGTCCACGACCTGGCCGAGTACCATTGGCAGCAAGTTGAGCGGAATTCGGAGGGCGTTGAATAGAGCCAATGACGAGAAGACCGGTGCTGGATTCAAAGCATGCTGTGAAAGTGAGTAGGTGATGAACGCCAGCATAGAGGCAAAGATTGGCAGCGACATGGATACGGCCATAATGCCATTTCGAATGGACAAGAGGAACGAAATCTTGTTGATCTCGCGAGTTCTGATTTCCTCGACTCTTTGCAGAAAGCTCGTTTCCCAGCCGAAGAATTTGACGAAGCGTACTGAGGATATGATCTCCTGAGTAAGGCTGACGCGCTGATCGGCGATCTTGTTGATGATCTTACGGCGAGACATGAGACTTCGAATTGCACGGGCCAGTAGTGGCATTGTCAGGCAGATGAAGGCAAAGCCTGCAAGCGCACTGTAGGTCAAGTTGATAAGGAGCAAAGCCAGCGTGAGCAAGACCTGGATGGGTGAAGTCCACACCATGTGTCCCATACCAGCGGCTTGGTCGACACGGTAGGTGTCCGTAGACATGAGGTTGACAATCCGGCCATTTCCCCATCCTTGGCCGTCACCAGCGACACCCTTCTTCTTGCCTTGGGACTTCTTTGCATCTTTGAGCTTTTTCTTGAGATAAGCTTTCTCCTCCTTGCTCCCAGGTTCGAACTCCGGCTTCTCTTCGGGTTCATCAGTCGCGCCTCCCGCTTTCGCGCGACCAGACAGTCGCATTGCCTTCTCAAAGATCACCGATATCAGGACAGATCGACATTGACCTCCTACCATCATACCCCGGTATATAAAGTGGTTCGTACACATCGACTGAATTATTTGCATGCCGGTGATTCCAAGCACCAACCCGATGCCTTCCCCGATATGAGGAGCAGTACCTCTTCCGATGGAAGCCTCGTAGGCCTTTCCGGCGAAGGCAATCAGGTATCGCATGGTGAAGGGAGACAGTACCTGAAGACATGCTGCAACCAATTGACATATTCCGCCAATCCAGAACTCCTTCTTATACGTGTCGTAGAGAGCCATAGACAGGGGTGAGAATTTATCTTTTCGACCCCGGCGATATTCCAGGGATCGCAAAAGCTTCTCCTGCATCACTTCGACACTTCTATCAGGATTCACAACCCAGATGTCATTCACCTCCAGAGGTCGCTGGTACCCGACACCCATCAGTGGCGAAATCCATTGAAAGGTCAAGATGCTGAAGAAGCCTGCTTTGTGCTCGCGTGACGGAAGGCGCTCCTTGGGCACAGGAGGTGGCTCTGGTTTCCGCAATGGATTCAAACGATCGAGCCATGACTGTTTCTTGCGCGTTGCCGGTTGGGTATTTTGCTCGGCCTCCGTTTCAGCATAGCTGGTTCCAGTTGCGGTGGTCCAGTTACTCCTCGTTCGCTCAACCTGAGGCCGCTGCAGCTTCTTCTCGTCGAGGTCGCTTCCATCCTGGGAACTAGTCTCCTCGACAGCTTCGTAATCGACAACTTTTTCTTCGTTGACGTCTGTATCAGAACCCACTTGTTCCAATGGTTCCTCGGCTAAAGGTTCCGAGTGAGTGGTATCGCCAGGCACAGCAGTCTCAGCAGTGGTTGAACTCCATGGTCTGTCCGCTTCCGGAGCCGACATCTTTTGCGCGGCTGTAAAGACTGACTTTCAGAGGGCAGAACTGGCAGACATGACACGAAGAAGCCACGACGCGGAGCCCGAAGGTACATAAGAGGCAGTCAACGCATCACTCGTCAACGATCGGCGAGAAACGATAGCTTTTACTCCGACCGCCACAGTCGCGTTGATAATCAAGGACAGTGATTGGGAGCGGCAGACGGCAGATACATGAGCTTGATTCCTCGCATACGACTCCGCATGGCTAGCGGCGAACAAAGTGCTAGATCTGATGATGCACGGGCAATCTTTTGTTCGTTTTTGACATGATATTGTGGGTATCTAGCTCTGCGACCATCACATTGCATCGGCCAACTTCTGCTAACTCCGTCTTTTCTGTTGACGCTGACGCTGAGGCAAACAGTGCAAGGAATGCATTGCGATGAGGAGCGCATCGAATGTGAGGCACACGGCTGGAACATGCACGAAATCTCCACCTGACCGCACCATTGGCCGGCAAATCTACCAGGAAACGGTCATTCCATCTGAGAAACGTCGGCAAGGCGTTTTCAACGGTGCCGACTTCCGACTTCATGTACAAAGAAGCGCTGGCAGGCTGCAGGCATATCATCAACAATTGCAACCTTTGACTCACTCTTTGCTCTGTTTGCCGCGGGTAATGTGGACCTCCACTGCTGCATTCGCATTCCTGGCCGAGGTTACAGCACCCGCCTATTCTCTACCCCATACAACTGACGAGCCTATCGACATTTCGGAGGACAGGCTGAAAATGTATCTATTGCGATACCCTACGTTCGACATCCTTACGTATGGCGCTTGCACTAGCTTATCGACGACACTGCGTACTGTACGACATGCCACGTTCACTGTGTGACCACTTTGTCAAAATGCAGAATGCCTCTCGGAGGACGACAACACTTCCTGTATGCATTGGAGTCACCGTGCAAAGGAGCGCCACATGCGGAGCCGTCATGCGCTACTCCAGTCACACCAATTGTCGTTGAAACAGACATTCTTGGTTGTCTAGACCTGGTTCTGCGCGTGTGCTCAGCGCAAGCCCATCCTGGAGAGTCAGCAAGGTACAGGCCTGGAAAGTGTTCGGCCGGTGTCGGGAGATCTGAAAGATCTGAGCCGATCTTTCCTGGTTCATGATTGGCTCCTACTCAAAAGTGATTCTATCGAACCTTAATGATCACTACTACTTCGACAGCACTTCGTGTTTCCTCCACTTTTGCTTACGATTTACAGAAGACCGGAAGCGGATGCCTGAAATACTGCTCGGCCGACGTGAGAATGTCCACTGTGACCGAGAAAGGCCGGCAAGCTTACGAGATCTTTGTGAAGCTGGATTCTTCTGTGATGAAGCAGAACAATTCGGACATTGCAAGAATGCGTTGAAGCAGTACACGCTTAAGCAATATTCGCGAAGTTCCGACTTGCGCTTGCTCCATGATACTCTTGAAAAACAAAAAGGAGCTGTAATGTTTCCCTACCACATCGAAGTTGCCACCATGAAATCACCCAAACGGCACCTTCTTGCGTCCCAGGGCAAATCAGCTGGGTCCGATTCCGTACACCAATACGAGAGAACGTTGTTCACCGTCACCGCAGCCTTGAGACTGTCACAGAGCTGCCAACCCTGCTAGTCATATGCCGGTCACTACAGAGGGCAATCGACATCCAGCCAGTCGTAGGTGCGCAAAGTCGCCGGACGCATGACAGGGCATTCGTCTTCTACGATTTCACATTGCTCTCAACAGCCTGGCCACAACCATCCTCTCACTCATTGTTGTCCTCGTCAAATCCTTTGAATATAGCATCGTACTCATATGGCAAGGTGTAAATCTCTACGACACAGTTGATTATGGCCATGACAGTAACCTTGTCAGTACTTACTATCTTCGTTGCAATCAAGTTGTCTTTATGTACCTTGCATTGAGAAAAGCAGGGAGCATTACGATATAGGTAAGCCAGAAGCCAATAGAGCGATTAGAGTCTACTCGATGATCGTCAGCGAACCTATATTTACCAGATCCTACTTCCACATAAGAGGAAGGCTGATCAAATCCCCACCAAATTTGCACTCAAGGCATCTAGTTATGCCGAAGTTCTTTGCGACTATTGAGAGTGACTTTTGAACCTCACTGACCTCAAATTTACCCTAAGAACTCTAAAAGATTACCCTAAGTGGGTCCATATCGATACGCTCATCTCTACTCACACAGCTTTATCGTTGTCCTCACTGAAGCATACCTGTAAGCGAAAGATCATGTGGATTGAGGAAGCGGTCATGTTCAACGTAAACCTTGCATTGAAGAAAAGAAGCACTATATTTCGAATCAAACATATCTCAAACTCGCTACATAGCTAAATTCAAAAATAATCATCTAGAGTTGACAATCCTACTCATCGCATCCAGGATACGGATACGCGCAATTCGTCTTCTTCGCATCGCTAGCCGAAGAAGTTTTCGACTCCTTGGTAGGGTAAGGGTATTCGAAAGTCTCAGAAGCTTTCGTCGTGGTGGCAGATGAAGACTTAGTCTCTTTTGTTGGATATGGGTACTCGAAAGTCTTGGAAGAACTTGCGGACGCAGCAGAGGAAGAGCTAGTCTCCTTCGTTGGATATGGATACTCGAAGGTTTCCGAAGTGCTCGTGGAAGCACTCTTGGTGGGAGACGAGGAATGAGTCTCTTTCGATGGGTATGGGTACTCGAACGAGCTTGCGCTACTAGAAGATACAGAGGTGCTGCTCTTCGTTGAGCTTGAAATGAAAGGCTTAGTCTGAAACATCGAAGGCTTTGCGGTTGGGTTCGCGGGCTCTGGACCGGGTCCGAACCAAGAGATGGTCTGCGGAGGATCGAAAGAGACTGAGGCAACCGAAGTGGAGGATGATTTGGATGGGACGGGCAGGCCGTTGATTGGGTTGACATTAGTGTTGGACTTAGGGTATACTGTGGTGTATGATGTACGTGTGAAGGTGCTTGTGAGTCTGCTGGTCTTCGGAGCAGGTGCTACGTACGTTGTCAAGCTGACGACGTGAGTGATTGTGACAACATTAGTAGCGCTGTCGACCTCTTCATGACGAGCAAAAATCGGGATGTAGGCAGCTGTTACGATCTGGCCGGCCAGAAGAACAGCGGATAGTGTAGATTTAATGTGCATTTCTGGACGATGTGTGGTGTATAGGTTGTGTAGGAATTGGTTTTATTGTGAGGAATCCTACACCAAGGCGGCGGTACCGCAACTGATGAATATCACTGCGAAGGAGACAATGCCGGCGGTTGAACAAGTGGTACAAAGGACGCATTGTTTTCGCAACAAAGCCAGAATCATGATTTCCAAATATAGACAAAGGCCGTCTCGTTGTCCAGAGCGCATCGCTTTTGAAGGTATCGTACAACATCAGTCTGCAAAAGTCATGAAAATACAGTAGGCACACACTGCAATATCATATGCCGTGAGAACAGTCTCCTTGGACTTTCACTCACAGGACAAGCCAGGTTCACTATCCAGAGCAACATGCTGCTCAAAGATCTTCTTTCTCATAGGAGTATTTGCCACCACCGAGCGGATCACCACCAGGAACGCAAAGCCCCAGACGCCAGAAATAGTCGCGATGCGCAAAGAACAGTTGCCACAGCTTGTACCGCGATGGTATGCCCCATGGTTCAGTGGTGACCTCGTAGATCTCATCTTTTACAGATGCTAGTAGATCACGCTTGTGCAGGGCTTGTAATTCCACCGTTGAGTCCTGACCAGCAATGCATCTTGGATCAGTGTCGCCTTCACAATGTTGCAAGTCTGCAATATCTGGTGACAAGGATGACTTTGATATGTAAATCTCTCCTGCGTGCATGGCATAACCCCATTCGGTCAAGGGCAGTAAAGGCACCGGATCGTCGACGTGTGTTACTCGACGGTACTTCAATTTCGTATCATCAGTAGGCAACTTGCGTCCGACGTTGAATCGCTCATCGATGTACTTGACCAGGCCGGGGTTACCAATTCGCGGTTCTCCGAAGGTTGTAAGGACAGGATCATAGCCTCGAGCAAGTAGATCAAGACCCGCCAGCGCGGCGACAGCACCACCCAGGGAGTGCCCAACTAGCGTAAGCTGATAGTCAGGATGGGTGAAGAGTTGCGTCTGCAAATCCGGCAGAATATGATCGCGAGTGTTGACCCAGGATGAGTGGAATCCCATGTGGACCGTGCAATTCAGACACTTTGGCTCGTTCTTCGTGTCGTGGGTCCTTTTCGCATGCCCCTTGATGCCATCGATGATCTCCCGTGTGACATCTGCTGAGCTTTTGCCATCCTGATCGTCCTCCCCAGGATATGGCACATACTTTTGCGGGACTGTACTCAGGTCAACGACTGTGTTTGCGATCGAATATGTCCCGCGAAAGGCAACGATGATCCGCTGCTTTCCGTGGTCAAGTGCAATGTAGCCACACGAGTCGCTAAGCAGTGGGCCAGTATTCCAGGCTGTCACCAGCTCAAAGTTCGGAAAGTCAGTGCATCGTGACAGGCAGCTGAATGGTTTGGAGATGCCAAAGCTGGTCAGGCCTACGCAGTAAGATATGTCGACGACGCGTGCAAGCTCTTCTAGATCCGTAAAGAGAGCAGCAGTGACATTCCGGTTGCTGCCACGGAGCAGCGGCGTCTGCAGCCCAGCGAACACTAGGGTAAGCTGTCCAAAAATACCTAAGAAGAGGTCGATGCGCATGGCTTCTTTCTACATCCGGCTTCCGAGTCGGGTCTTCACATGCAGCGACGGAGCCTCAAGTTGTTGTCGCCACGCCTCGCGCGGTGGGCGCGGGCCAGGGCGGTGGTGGTCGTTGATCTGCTGCTTCACCAAGCTTGGCAGTAGGACGGTGAGCGAGGCTTGGTGTGACAGAAGCTATTTGCAGGTGCTGCGGTTTGGTTGGCGAAAGTGGATGAGATGATGATTACGGCAGTAAGAGAATGCCTTGTAAGCGTGAGCAAGCGGACGTGCATGGAGCTTGCCTCCTCTTGGGAAGTGATGTAATCATTCCTCACCAGGGAAGGCGCGGAAGTGTGTGCTGCGAACGAACGTTGATCCGACTCGATCTCGTGTTTCTACTAGTTGCCTCTTTTGTTTCCCAATGCTCATTCACCTTGTACTGCAATCTCTTGCACCATAATGGCATCTTGACTGATTCCATTCACCACGGCAACACTGCGTATCTGAGCATTACACAACAAAGCGAGAGCGGGCACGCGACGCATCCGCGCATGAAGACGACCAATCCCTGAAGGCGCAAACTGAAAATGGAAGACAACCCAAAGACACACGACTTCGACCAACGCCACGATGGCCCATTTCAGCGCGACTCAGTCGACCATGGTGCACGACCGTCCATACAACTCGATACACTGCGATCGCAATCGTCAAAGTCGGCGCCCGAGAAAACACCTGTAGACGAAAAGGATGCTGCTCGATCGCCAAGCACGCCTAATGGACCGCCTCGGAAGAGTGTGCAGTTCGACAGAAATGGTCTCGACAGGATGGAATCGGACAATTCGCATTCGGGCCTGCCGAGGAGGAGTACACAAATGTCTCGAGGACCAAGACCCAGTAGAGACTTTGACACCCGACGAGATGGACCATACGGCCGACCCTCCATCACAATGCAGCGGCGGCGGTCATCTCAAGCCTTTACACCTGCTGGAGATGAATCGGATCCTCGGGCATCGTTCCAAGATCCCACAGCGCCGGATGTGGAAGCATTGCAACATTTGGACACCATGACCGCGCCGCATCCCGATTTCGAACCCGAACCTCCAGCTTTGAATTACGATCTTTGGTCGCGACGATATTATATCGCTTTCTTCTGGTCGATGATTCTGGTCGATTGTATTGCAATGCCTATAGTCCTCTATTTCTGCCTTTGGTATTTGACAGATCTTTCACCAAACGCGGTCTTCTCCATTGTTACAGCAGCGCTGGGAGGCGTTTCTATTGTCGAATATTTTGTGCGATTTTGGCGATTGTGGAAGAAGAACAGCACTTGTCGGGTGATTGGCGCAAGGAGGGCCTACTTGGACTGGTTTCACTGGAATTTCTCCCTAGGATGGGTTATCATTATGGTTGAGCTTATCGTTGGTACGATTCCGACGCATCCTCCGATTCGATTACTGGCCATGCCTCTTGCGAGTATGCTTTACGCATTTGGAACAGAATTGCTTATTGTTGATACCCTACGATATTTCGAGGTTCCGGCGCCTTGTCGAATGAGCAGTATACCCAAGGGCGCGCAGTTGAGACCAGCTATATATTCCATGATCGAGGACGTAGTAGCTGTTGACGGAAGCGGTGGTACTGAGTACAGAGAAGCGTTGAACAGGCGGTATGAAGCATCGCACACGTTCCGAGCAATGTTGAGAAGACTTGGAGTTTTTTGGGCTGTCGGAGCTGAAGGAATGGCTGTAGTGACGACCATTCTGGTTTTCACCATTCAGCATGAGGTAAGTCTTTCACCATCGCTCAGTTCATCTTTGCCACTAGCTAACGCGAAGTTAGGCCGCTTATGTCGTTGGCTGGTCAGCACCTTTCGTTTGGGCTGGAATCTGGGTTGTTGTAACGATCATTTATGTCAAATACTGTTTGAAGAAGGAGAAGGTGGCCTGGGCTGAGGAGATTGCTGAGAAGCAAGCTGCAGCGAACGGCACTGGGTCAGAGACGACTGAAGCACCACAGCCTGAAGTTGCTCCATAGGATGGACTCCAATGACACGATTGCAATCATTATTATCATACGAGTGAGGAGCATTTTCGCTACATACCCGGCATCGCATAGCCATACGGCGTCTGCTAGGATAGAGAGAAATGAACAGTGTACAGTGCAGCCTGATATCTCAATTCGTTTTTCTTGAACTTTCCTGCCTTCTGGTACGGCCCGCCAAGCCGCTCTGTCAGGGCGATAACCATCTCTCCTCAGTCCCTCCTCCTTCGCCATAACGACTCACTTCCTTCCATCTGAACTGGCATCAACCACACATAATCACAAGTCCCGTGACCATTCGCACTTGCCTCGACCCAGCTCTCTTGGCATTGCTTCATCGAACAGACCGACGCTGCACCGATATCCAAGTCGTCCAATCATGATTTACGTAAGGTAATTGCGGTCTGGCCAAACACCGGACAGCCGTCTTTACCCGCTCACTCTGGACGCGATTCTTATGTGCCACATGACGATAAGGCCTGCACCATTGACCGCCAAGCTATCCCCCTAAGTGCAGTGTTATGCGCACGTCGACCGTGTAGTGCAGGTGCAAGCTACACCTACACCCTATGCGCAGGAACAGGCGATAGAGTGGACCCGGGCGACCGTCGTGCCTCTCGCGGGGTTCCAAGGTTGAGTCGATGGTGTTGGAATGCTGGCACGCGGAAAGTTTAAGTACTTCTTTGTCTCTTTTCGCCTTGCGATATTCAAGCAATCTTCCTCCTGCAAACATCTTCCCGGGTCACTAACAATCGACTCACTCTTTCACCAGCAAACCGGTAACCTAAGCAGACTATACAACCCCGCTCTCTACCCAACATGGCACCGATAGCAATTGAGCAGACGAACGGGCACACCGAGGCCAACGGAACACTGAACGCAAAGGCCAACTCTTTCACACCCGTAGCCAAGATGAGCAACTACCATGCTGCGTCTTCACAACAGGCCATGTCTGCCGAGCAGTCATTTGCTGCACACAACTACCACCCCCTTCCAATCGTCTTTGCAAGAGCACAGGGAAGTCTGGTGTGGGATCCAGAAGGAAAGGAATACCTCGATTTCTTGTCTGCCTACTCAGCAGTGAACCAAGGTCATTGCCACCCAGCGCTGATCCAGGCTTTGGTTGAGCAAGCCAGTCGACTTACTCTCTCCAGCCGAGCATTCTACAACGATGTCTTTCCCAAATTCGCCGAGAAGATCACCACGATGATGGGCTTCGACATGGTCCTCCCAATGAACACCGGTGCCGAGGCTGTTGAGACGGCAGTCAAGATTGCAAGAAAGTGGGGCTACAAGGTGAAGAAGATTCCACAGGACAAGGCATGGGTGTTCAGCGTGCAAGAGAATTTCCACGGCAGAACTTTTGCTGCGATCACCATGTCCACGGATCCGGAGAGCAGAGACAACTACGGTCCATACCTACCAAACGTTGGCTCCGAAAACCCAACCACAGGCAAGCCAATTCCATTCGGCGACGCTGATGCGGTAGAGGAGCTTTTCGAGAAGCACGGCAAGGAGACAGCCGCATTCTTGGTCGAGCCTATCCAGGGCGAGGCAGGAATCGTGGTCCCAGACGACAGCTATCTGAAGCGAGTGCGGGAGCTGTGCACCAAGCACAACGTCTTACTCATCTGCGACGAGATCCAGACCGGTATCGCCCGAACAGGCAAGATGCTCTGCCATGAGTGGAGCGGTATCAAGCCAGATCTTGTACTCTTGGGCAAGGCGATCAGCGGTGGCATGTACCCGGTCTCTTGCGTCCTCGGATCGAAGGAAGTCCTGCTTACTGTCGAGCCTGGTACTCACGGCAGCACGTACGGTGGAAACCCTCTCGGCAGCGCGGTGGCGATCAAGGCTCTTGAGATCGTAGAGGAGGAGCAGCTCACACAGCGTGCCCAGACTCTGGGCCAGCGCTTCCGCGAAGGCATCCAGGATATCATGAGCCGGTACTCGATGATCACACTGGTCCGCGGCAAGGGTCTGCTGAACGCCATTGTGATTGACGAGTCAAAGACGAACGGTCACAGCGCCTGGGATTTGTGCATGTTGATGAAGGAGAAGGGCCTTCTGGCCAAGCCGACTCACCAGAACATCATTCGACTCGCGCCACCACTTGTCATCAGCGAAGACCAGATCCGCAAGGCTCTGGAGATCATCGAGGCTGCTGTCAAGGAGCTTCCAAATCTCCAGGGTAAGGCTGCAGAGGCGGTGATCCCACCCGGCGAGCATAACGTGCACATCGGCGTCGACAACTGAATCGCAGCAAAAGAGATTTCAACACCCTCATGGATGGTACACTTTACAACGTGACCACGGCTTACGATTTAGACGGATTTGGTTGCATTCTTCTCGGTGGCTCATACTAGAATAGACAGCGATCCGGCTAGAAAAACTTGTGATACCCAGCTTGCCCTCGAAGGGCTTGAGACGGTGAGCGAGTGTGAGCATTATGGCGCTAAAAAGGTGATTTTGGTGGGTAGGTACATAATTATGAAAGTTATGATTTGGCAATACGACGTGCCTTCCCTAGAGAAGCTTTGACACATGCAAGTTCTCACTGACACATTCGATTTTCCATGGACACATGCTAGCTGCAGGGACTCGGAACGGGTCTGAGCTCCTGCCATTCACTTCCAAGGCATATTCAACCTTAAAAGCATTGTGCGACACGCAGCAACTTTCTCAATCCAACAATTTCTTACGACGCGCCTTCCTTGACGCAGCTTTGACATATGAAGCTGCAGGGTCTCAACGGCTGGCCTGAGCTCCCGTTTGCTCAAAGTCAACAAAACTTTTCAACGATTCCAGGATACACAACATCAGCCTCGAGAAAACAACTCGGTGCGGCGCAACACGTCGGTTGGTGAAAGGGCCAGAAATGTGCGCATGACATATACTGATGAGCCATAGGCATGGCAAACACCACCCCGACCGCGCCTCTCACGGCGAAGGACAGAGTCTTCGGCACTACCGAGTTGACTGAGCAGATCTTGCTCGAACTTCCAATCGTCGACATTCTGGTCAACGCCATGCGTATTTCGCGCCGCTTCAAGAACACCATCGACGACTCCATCGCACTCCAGCGCGCCCTCTTCTTCAAGCCACTTAACGGACCAGCTGTTCGCCTCAATATCGCTCCACAAACCGTGCCATCTGATGATGAGTGCTTTATCGAGGAGTACGACACCTCCAAGGAGGTCACTGTTCACCACAACCCGCTGCACAGCAAGGTGCGCGAAGTCCTGATAGCACAGTCGATCAAGGACGAGGCATATCTGGAGTGCCAGGGGCATCTTCGCATAGCCGTCATTGATCGACCAAATGCTAGCTGGCGAAGAATGCTGCTCTGCCAGCCACCTGTATCGCAATTGAACTTTGAGGCCGCCTTCATCCCCGAATTTGGCGCTTCCCACCGTACACCTCATGTTCGTCCTGGTGTTGGCTTCTTAGATGAGGTCTTGCCAAAGTGGAAACAAATGCATCAGTGGAATACTTGGGAGCTGAAGTACATGCATTCGGTCTACGTCGCAAAGGACGTCAAGCGGATTGTGTGGCAGAAGATGGGGGAGGAGGAGGAGACTGAGCAGCCAGAGATGGACCCGGGTCTTTCGGGACCATAGACCTACATGACAAGACATCAAAGCGCTGTCAAAGGAGTTGAGAGGATGCGTATCAGCGAAAGACTCGTTGGTTAGCATGCATCTGGTTCAAGAGACGAAGGAAACAAATTGCAGATGATTGTGCGGACCTCGAACAGACCGCAGAGTATGCGGCGACTCACAGGGCGTCGATTGGCGATACGCCTTCACAAGAAGGCCATGAACTAGCTAGTGACTTGTGCAAGAGTATAGAAGTGACGCGCATTCACATTTCTCATTCACTTTCGCAAGATTCTTAGACCTCAAATGACTGCAGCACACCATCCCTATCCATCTTCGACTTCAACCGACAGCATGCCTGCTCTTACGACATCTCGTACAGATTACAGTGCGCGTATTGCGGCCCTCCAGAGGCGGTTCGCCGAGCGCTTTGCTGCCGTGACCGAGCCGCGCGATCCAGAAGCGACGCCAGTTGCGATGCAGATGACAGTAGCTCATGCCTCGACAACGCCAACATCGGCCAACCAATATGAGCAAGATCTACCAAGCGGCCACAACGTGCCATCCAAGTCGGCTGCGATGTCTCTACCTTCACCTCCAGCTTCAACTGCATCGAACAAGTCGGACAAGGACACCAAAGCCTCACCATCAACCACTCGAGCGGCGGCAGTCACGACTGCATCACCGCTACTCAGCGCGACCACAAGAGACAACGTCTTCGGCAACCAAAGGCTTTTCGATGCCATATTTCTCAACCTCAGCATCCAGCACATCCTCGTAAACGGAACTCGAGTCTGCAAAAGTTGGAAGGCCAGCATCGAAGGATCGCCGCGACTCCCACAAGCTCTCTTCATGCGGCCTTTGCCTCTACTCGTAGAACCACGCGGTGAACACTTCTACGAAAAGCGGTCTCGTGGGACCTACCCTGTCCGAGTCTACGAGAATCCACTACTAGAGAAGCTGCGCCAAGTCTATGAAGACTACTTCGCCTTCCAGAACATGCGGCGCCTCACTCGCGAGGATCGACGGGAATACCGGCGCATCGAGGCGAAGCTGGAGGCAGCCAGACACCCTAAAGCCAGCTGGCGTCGTATGCTTGCTTTCCAGCCCCCAGTCATCAATCTCGACTTCCAGCATAACTGGTTGAGCAATCTCTACGGTGTCGAGAACGAGACGGGCATCACGATGCGCAATACCGGTGGAGATGCCTATATGATGTGGAGGATCAATTGCTACCCTGTTCAGAGTCTGTATCAGAACATGCATGTGCCGAAGCGGGCTCGTGACGTTCGGCGGATTCGTTACAGACCTGGTAAGGGTGCGAAGCGGTATGGATGGGAGGCTAGGTGTGTTGAGGCGCCTGAGGAGGATGAGTCTGGAGAAAGCGATTGAAGCTCTGGAGAGCCATGCTCTCTCATAAGGGTCGACCGGAAAGCGAGGCAGAGCGCTCATTCTTTGCATCTACGCGCCTTGAAGGCCAAAGCGTGGATATTATCTGCATATGAGCATGTTTCTGAAGATGGTATCAATAGATGTATTCACTGTTTACGATACGAAGTAAGGCCAGATGTTTCCGCCTGGTAGTTCCTGTGGTCCTTGTATGCCTCGAAGTGAAGGTTTGAAGTGAAGGCTCGAAGTCTCGAAGTCTCGAAGTGCCGTAGCATGACGCGTCTTATCACTCCAGCCTCGCCATACTGACCCACCTGACGATGTCCCGAATGAGGTATCACCATGTCCGTGTCATGGAAGAAAAGAGGTCAGGATTCACAACATGTGATTTGGTCCAAGTTTGGGTTCCACATCACAAACGCACAGACTACAAGACTCGCTTCCTTCGGATCCGGTTCACCTGGGCAGCCAAGAGCGCAAGCATCTCACCTCGTACCCATACACTTTCTCGAGTCACCTTTTAAGTGAACAATGAAAATCTCACAAAAACTCGAACACGAATTGCTACAACACTGTACTTCACTCCCCACAAGTCCAGTGACCTTCAATGTCTTATCTCGACCGCACCTACAGACGCGGGAAACGGCACAAGAAGCTGGATCAAGCTATCCCATCCCCAGCCACCTCAGAGCGGAGCTATACTCGCTATGGCAGAATAACAGAATAGCCGCGACAAGTCGACGATAGGCACTTTCACGTGTGACACCTTCGAGCGGAGTAATACAGCAGATCTGTCAATGCTTTTTGAACCTGCAGCAACAAGCCGCGGGTGCGCACATTTCTAGCGTGAACTAAGATCTGCTCTGGCCTGGCCTTTAAAGAGAGCTCAGCTCACCGAGGTTTGGACTCGATTCTCATTGATAGCAATCTCGTTCTCTTGAAGACGTGACGACGGGTCAAAAACAAGAGTAGAGAATTCCAGAAATACAGGCATCACGATGCACCTCATCTACAGTACCATCGCATTCACTCTACTCAATGCAGTCGTAGCAGGTAAGCTCTATCCACCCTCCACCAATCCCACACCCACTCACTCACCTCTTCCAGCCCCCCAAGCCGGCGAACAACCCTCCATAACAGTAACCTCCGTCTCCGGCCGCCCAACATCCTCCTCATCCTCCGCAGTAACCGAAACCGGCGTCTTCACAATCGCCAACGCGGGAGCCTACGATGTCACCTTCGTCTCCGGCGCATACGATGTAGCAGGCCACGTCCTCACTCCAGGTGGAGCTGACGCTTTGGTCGGAGGAGTGGTCGTGACGGCAGCGTCGGATGCATTCCTAGCTAATGGGGTAACGGTTGAGTTTGCGACTCTTACTGTGAGCACGAGTAGTGGAGCTATGACGACTGTGACGAGCACGGCGAGTGGGACGAGTAGTGCGGTGAATGTGGGGACGCCGACTGCGAGTGCTACGAGTTCGGCTGGGGCGGCAATGATGACTGCTGGTGCTGGTGCTGGTGCTGCGGTGTTGGGAGGGATGTTGGGACTTTTGGTGCTGTGAGATGCTGGTCTTTCTTGTATAGCCTTCTTGCGTTTCAGCGTTCTAATACCCTTCGTTGCGAGAGAAGGAGGAGATGATTTGAGGAAGGAGATGTTAATGATTGTACGCATGCATGCATGATGAAGGTGGACGAATCTAGACCACAGAACGAGACGAGTAGAGCCAACGATCATTGTTAGCGGGAATTGGAGCATTTTGTGTGTAGTTGATGGCATACTTTGTGCCATTGCGGCTCTGTCAT
The DNA here is from genome assembly GCA_012978405.1 of Pseudocercospora macadamiae. Taxonomy (NCBI): domain Eukaryota; kingdom Fungi; phylum Ascomycota; class Dothideomycetes; order Mycosphaerellales; family Mycosphaerellaceae; genus Pseudocercospora; species Pseudocercospora macadamiae. Next base: position 607,043 of record WRNY01000010.1, on the reverse strand, counting down.
TTTGGTCGTACCTAGCCTTCTCTCTCAATGTCGTCTGCTGATGCTTCTTGAGGATCTGTTTGGCAGAGGTATCCTTCGCGTCTCTCACTTGACGGTCTGCGCCTATTGTGATCTCCGTATCCTAGGTGCAAGTAATGCGCTTGGGGTGTGATCGCGGCACGTTTTGTTCGATAAGCAGCATGCAATCTTCTCGTCTTGTAAACCTCTTCTCTTCTCGTTGGACAATCCTTTTTATCTGCCTGGGAATCCACCTGGCGGAGGCTGGAATCCACGACCACCGGGAGGGAATCCAGGAGGAGCAAAGCCAGCTGGCGGGCCACCAGGAAATCCTCCTGGAGGTGGAAATCCTGGACCACCTCGTCCTGGGAATGCTCCAGGCGGTGCTCCGGGAAAGCCTGCGCCTGGGAAGCCAGGTCCTCCGACACCTGCTGCTGGTCCTTGAAGTCCAATGCCTGCACCTCTTCCTGCTGGCTTCGCAATTCCTGGACCTGCCTGTACTGCCGCCGCAGCTCCACCCGGCGCACTCTGTCCGAGTCTGGCTGAAGGATCTGCTGGTGGTGGACCGTCGACTGAGCATGATACGATATGTGCGCCGCGGACGATGGCGAGGCCGAGTGATCGCTTTTCTTCGGTCTCGATGACTTGACCGCCGGTTTGTGCGCCTGGTGCGCCAGCCTGTTTCGTCTTGCGCTTGACCTTTCGGAATTCTTCGCAGTCGGCTAGAACCAAGTTCATGTGCTGGCGAATGTCAATTTGATTCTCCCAAAGTGATTCCTACTATGCATACCTTGTCAAATGCGAGCATCTGGCCCACGAGTTGTCTACCATCGTTCATCGTTGCGCGCATTCGGTAGTTGACCTATATTGATGTGAGAAGACTGTCAAAAAGAGGTGATCGAGGGCGGTACTCACGAAACCTTGCTATTCATTATATCAGCGAGCTGTCTCTGTCAACGCAGGACTCCTTTTGGGTGGAGTGAGAGTGAAGACTTACCATCTTGCCCTGCTTCTGTTGCGACGCCATATTGCCGGTGGTGCGCGCCTGAGCGCGACTAAGATATCGTTTAGCAGATGCTCCGAAGCGATATGTGTCGAAATCGGCGTGTGGAAGGCGTGGTGGCAAGTCCTGGTATAGAGATTGTCGCGTGCAGTGAACTGTTATTTGATGGTGTCGCAGAGCAAATCTGAACGAAGCTCAATTGCGGAAGATGCCGCGTCGGCGTTTTGATCGCAAGCGCCGACTTTTGCCAAGCATCCACAATTGCACGAAATGTCTCTCGCTTTGACTTCGCTCCATCCGAACGTCGTCGACGCACATCACACACCCAGCGCCCAGGACCGTGACATATCACCAGCACAATGGTGCGTGTTTCTCGAAGACTACCGAACGATTCAGACAATGGCTAACACAGCTTCTCTCTCCAGTCGGAAAAGACGGCCAACCCTATGCGCGAGCTTCGCATCCAGAAGCTCGTCCTCAACATCTCCGTCGGCGAGTCTGGTGACAGACTGACCCGTGCCGCAAAGGTGCTCGAGCAGCTGAGCGGTCAAACACCAGTCTACAGTGCGTACAATCGGGAGCGCGACGCGGCGTTGGAGGAGTAAGAAGGACGAAAGACTGATATGCGACATTCACACAGGCAAGGCCCGCTACACCGTCCGTACCTTCGGTATCCGTCGTAACGAGAAGATCTCTGTCCATGTCACTGTCCGCGGCCCAAAGGCTGAGGAAATCCTCGAGCGTGGCCTCAAGGTCAAGGAGTACGAACTCCGCAAGCGCAACTTCTCCGAGACTGGCAACTTCGGTTTCGGTATCTCCGAGCACATCGATCTTGGTATCAAGTACGACCCAGCCATCGGTATCTACGGCATGGACTTCTACTGCTGCATGTGCGTATCATCTATATCGAGAAGGAGATGGAGGACACCGGAAATACTAATGAAATCGACAGGACCCGCCCAGGTGAGCGTGTCGCCAAGCGGAGACGCTGCAAGTCCAGAATCGGCGCATCCCACCGTATCGACCAGCAGGAGACCATCAAGTGGTACAAGAACCGATTCGAGGGTATTGTGAGGTAAACACTATGACCTTGGCATGGATTACGGCTTGTCTGGGATGTCTGAATGTGGAGCATGGAACTGGCGCAAAAGAGCACGGCTGGTAGTCTCGTACATAGGATCGAGACAGATGTGGCCTATCGGAGCTTTTCACGCATGAGCAAGATCACTACAATGGAGGCTTCATCTAGAGATGAGACTAAGCCGTTTAACCATTGATCACTGTCTCATTGCCAATCTGCTTCCCATTGTGTCCCATTTGTAGCGATGTCAATACCGGTGGAAAGGTGGGTAGTTTCGCTGTCTCCTTTGTGCGCGCATACGAATGTCCTTTGTAGCATCGAACGGAATTCCAGGATCACAATGGCAGCTATTGGATTAGCAGTCCTACAGAGTATATCTAAAATCCGGATGTCTATCCCCCTTCGCCCCCTCCGCAATCAAAACCTCTCTCTCCTCCTCCGTCATCCTCACCCTCTTCCCATTCAACCTCCTCAACCACAAAAACATCACCGCATACCCAACACTCGCACAAACAATCGTAGCCAAACTCACCGAATGCCCAATCACATACCTCCCCTCCCCATTCGCAATCCGATAAATCTGTCCCGCCATAATTCCCGCACTATTCCCCACCGTCTGCTGCAACCCAATCGCCGTAGCCCTCTTATAATACCCAGCATTACTATTACTATTCCAAGTCACATTCAATCCCACACAACAATATATTCCAGTCGCGGTCACGAATGTGGCGAAGTATAGTATTGCGGTGTTGGTGATGTTGACTCCGAGCATCATGGCGTAGCCGATTGCTGTGACTAGTGCGAGAGGGACCATGAAGAAAGCTCTTCGACGAGTGAAGTCGGATAGCCAGGCTATGGTGAGGTAGAAGACTGAGGCCCAGATGTAGACTGGGACGGTGAGGAGTTGGGTTCGGATGGAAGAGAATCCGAACCCTCTTATTATTGTTGGGAGGAAAGTGCTGAAGCCGAAGGAGCAGGTGTTTGCGCAGAATTGGCAAAAGGAACTTAACCAGATTTTCGGATCTTGGAATGCGAGTTTGACTTCTTCTCGGTCGAAATTTTCGCTTGAGCCTTGGTAGATTGCGGCTTGAGAGTGGCGGATTCTCATTATTTTCTTATCGGATTCGTTTAACCACCAAGCTTTCTCGAAATCATCCGGGAGGAGAAGCAAGCAGCCTAGTCCCACGACCACGCTGATGAGTCCTTCGACCAGAAACAACCATCGCCATCCCGCCAGCACTCCATTAAGACGAGTCAGACCATAGGCTAAGAGACCTCCGAACGCTCCTGAGAGTGCAGACGCGACGAACAGGTAGGAGACTCTTTGGGCTTGTTCGATTGGTTTGTAGAAGGTTGAGAGGTAGAGGGTTAGGCAGGGGAAAAGACCGGATTCGAAGGCGCCTAGGAGAAGCCGTGAGGCGAGGAGGGTGGCGTAGTTTTTCATGAAGGCGCTGCCGATGACGACGCAGGACCAGAGGAGGATGAAGGCGGGTATGAGGCGGGAGGGTCGAGCTTTTTTTAGGATGAGGGAGGAGGGGATTTCGAAGGTTATGTATGTCACTGCAACATGTGAGTAAGTGGAGAGTGGGTTGTTGGAGGAGATGGTGATACCGTAGAAGACTGTGACGGCGACGTTGAGTTTGTTGCCGTCGAGGTTTAGGTCTTCGTTCATGCCTGCGATGGCGGCGTTTCCTGTTATGATCGAATTAGTTGTCAATTCATGACCTCTTTGACTGAGTCGACTCACCGATATTGCTTCGGTCTAGGTAGGAGACCAGGAAGACTAGGACCATCATTGGTGATAGCCATAGATCCAACTTCCTCACGAGTCTCTTTTCTGCTGCTGGGTCGATGGTGAGCTCAGAAGCAGCAGCTGTGACATCGACCTCGACATCTTTGTCGTTCGACTCTTGCTTGAGACTCATCGTTGTTGGCTGACGCTTTCTCAGAATTGGAAATCCGACACCTCAGGAACTCATCCTTGACCGACTCTGAGATGAAGTACTTGTCCATGTTTCTTGCCTGCCAAGACAGCTTCGAAGGAGCTTGAACTTGGCGTACTAGCCTATCAGTGCGATATGCTTTATCGGGAAGGATTGAAGCTGAACTAGCCAGTGAAAGTATAGGAGGCTCCGCTTTTGCTGGGAGTTGTCTCGGTCAGAATGATCTTGCCCGGCTCGGGCAACTGGGCGGCCAATCTCCTGCCGATGGAAAGGCGCTGGAAGAGATGGAGATATTTGATTTGGCCGAACATCGTGGTACGAGAGGAGAGTTGTGAGCTCATATTGATATTGTTCGCATCGAAGGAAATCTGTTTGGGTCCTCGGAACTTGGAAATGGCGGGAAGCGAATCGAGAACAGAATCTGTAAGAAATATTCTCCTTCGTAAAAAGGTCGGGTGGCTGATTACATATATGATCAGAAATGGGAACGTTTGGCTCGGTTCATTGCGGTCGAGGATGGCCAAGAATATCTTGGAGAGCCCATTAATCCAGACCTGGATAGTAAGTGCACAAACTTCTGCCCAGTGAAAGGTTGCTCTTGCTAAAACTTGCCACAGTCGGAGCAGCTTTAGCATCATCTCAAGCAGTACAGGCCCGAGTCTTCAATGGAAGCTCACCTCTTGATCTTTCCCTCACACCGAGCAATCAGACTCTGACCATAAAGTCATTACTGCCGCCGATTTCCCGAAAGGAACTGGGTACGATACGCTGCATCGGTCTCAATTATCGCAACCATGCAGCAGAAATGAATCTGGCTCTTCCAACACACCCATCCGTCTTTTTCAAGCCTTCGACATGCCTGAATATTCCCAATGCCCCGCTGCTCATCCCGCATCAAGCCACCGATGACCAGGCCGACTACGAGGCAGAGCTGGCTGTCATAATCTCCAAAGACTGCCGCAATGTGTCTGTCGAGGAAGCCATGGAGTTCGTCCTGGGCTATATGTGCGCCAACGACGTGACAGCACGGAAATGGCAATTCATTGGCGGCACCACGCAATGGGGTTATGGCAAAGGCTTTGATGGATTTGCTCCCATGGGTCCGTGTATTGTGTCGACCAAAAGCATACCGGATCCGAAGGTAATTGAATTGAAGACAATACTCAATGGCGAGATCATGCAGGAAGGTCGAGCAGATGATATGATCTTTTCAATACCTGAGATTGTTTCGTATCTAAGCCAAGGGACCACGCTGGAGGCTGGGACCGTGATTCTGACTGGAACGCCGCATGGTATTGGTGTTAGCAAGAGTCCGCCAGTCTTCTTGCGCGATGGCGATGATCTGAGAATTGTTATGAGCCATGGCTTGGGAAGTCTGGTTAATAATGTTGTTTATGAACAGAAGTTGACGTAGAAGAGAAAGACTGCGATCTGTTCATTTAGAGTCTCAGCTTTGGAAAGTTCTTGATAAGTCTGGCTTCAAGACGCATGTATATGTATCATCGGCCTGTGTATCCGAGCAGCATCGCCCGCTCTGATGAAAGGAGTGATGATGATTGTAGGACAGTAGAAGGAGAAGTCGTATGATGATGCACCCCACCCCTCCACATGCCAAGACTGGTTGTTCCTGCCTCGCATCCTTGATCCTTCCAGGCACCACCACCGCCGCGGAGGCGTCTAACAACAAAGTGCGACAGCAACGCATCATCCTCATAGTTTCAGAAGGATCTTGTAAGTTGTGACTCTCTTTCTTTCACTCCTCCGCTGCTATTTTCTTTCCATCAGCCTCCCATCCCACAAACCTCTGTTCGCCACTATTTTCCAACTGAAAGCAGACAACATGGCTCAGTCCCACTCCGAGCCATTCACACTTGTCCCCTCTGGCAGCCGATCAGATCACTTCGAGCTGTTTGACGACGTCCTGGACCTCACCTCGGGCAAGACAGCCGACCATGATCTACACTATATCACCGCACTTAGAGCAGCCTTTCCGGATATGATCGTGACCGCAATCCCCACAGTTAACGTGCCTCTACTTGCCTTTGCTGGAGCTGGATATGCTGCATATGAAGTCGACAAAGAGACCGATTCTTTTGCTTCCTGGAGAGGTTATGTTGGACCATCAGCAGCAGCCCGAAACGGCGCGTTGGCTGAAGCTGTCCACTTCGCCAAGTATCACTACAAATGGAGCAGTGAGGATTTCATACTCTACACTGTTAGCAGTGTACAGTATGTTCTCAAGGAACGGAAGGGATCAGAGCATCCGTTTGGGCCATCGAAAGTGACAGATGAGTTGATCAAAGCTGTAAGTCCATCATGATAAGGAACACCTTGACCTCGCTGATTTTCTATCGTGCTACAGGTTGGCAGTTGGCTCCTTGATGGCGTCGTTTGGGTCTATGACAATTACTGGTACCAGGATAAGAAGCTCTACCAACAGGTGAAGAAGATGACTTGGGACAAAGTCATTCTGGACGAAAGCACGAAGAAAGAGATCAGCGAGACTGCTAACAAGTTCTTCACATCAAGAGATGTGTACGATGATCTTGGTGTTCCTTGGAAGCGAGGTCTCCTCTTCCACGGTCCGCCGGGTAATGGCAAGACAATCTCAATCAAGGCCTTGATGCACGACCTGCTTGAGCGGAAACGTCCCATCCCAACTCTGTACGTGAAGACAGCGCCTCAGACCTATAACATCAATGCGGTCTTCCAATTTGCACGCAACCTGTCTCCGTGCATGTTGATCCTGGAAGATATCGAAACAATCGTGACCGAGCGGACGAGGAGTTACTTCTTCAACCAAATGGACGGTCTGGAAGATAACAGTGGACTGTTCGTAGTCGGGTCGACCAACTATCTCGACAGACTCGATCCTGGTCTCACCAGCAGGCCAAGCCGATTTGACCGGAAGTACTTATTCCCACTACCGAACGAGCATGAGCGTACATTATACTGTCAGTACTGGCAGCGGAAAATCTCCCATAAGCCGGACATCAAGTTTCCAGATCAACTCCCTCCC
>WRNY01000109.1:0-27772 GCA_012978405.1 Pseudocercospora macadamiae | reverse complement strand
ATTCGTTGCAATTCTTACACTGATTACCCCCAAGCGGTTACTACACGCCTTGGAGAGAGAGGTGCCATGTACCGCCAACCCTGGTCAGCGCACTGACCATGGCCACTTCAAAAAACACCACTGTACACTTTTATGGGGCCTTGTTCGCTTCGCAAGGATTGAACAGGCTGCCCATGCAAGTGTGGCTCGTACTAGCGACAGCCTCGAGGCTTGTACTGACTTCAGCCTGAGTTACTTGTGGCGGTCCTCGAGATTACTGATAAGCGGTGTGCTGATAGTTGACGTGTTGTGTCCTGTCAGAGGAGTCGCCCAGGAACGTGGCTCACGTGGGCTAAGTATCATGAAAGAGGTTTGAAGTCGCCACGAAACCAGCGCCGGCAGAGTCTGTACTATGGTCATGCCATCAAGGCGTGGCTGTCCACGTCAGAAGTTTAGATCGTATATCGTAAAGGTCTTGAGCCTTTGACATGGAGCTCGCAAGGCTGTGATCAGAGAGTCAGCGTAGTGCGATGGTTGGCCCCAACTGCAAGGCTTCCCTCTCCCTTGTATGGGTTTCGCGCAAGTCTCCCAAGCTCTATTCCTGTGACTACATGTAGCTAAGACCCAAATAATGTATCACCTAATGACGCCGTAACTCGAACGGAAGAGAATCAGTATGCCATGCTTGACCCCCAAAATGTCCTTAGGTGGGGAATCACAGAAGCTCAATGAATTATGCCTGGGCAGAGTGCCATCTGGACTTGGCCCATGCGCAGGAGCTGACCCTCTCAACATCATCGTAGTCCGATAGACTCTACGAGCTCTGCATATGCACTGCAGTGGAAATGCACAGCTCATGCCGGAAAGAAGGACCGAGAGTATGTCGCTTGCGGCATCGCTTTCATAACTGTCATTCGATCTGCACGAATTTCTTGTTTTCCAGATTCCAGCCCTTGATGAAAGGGAAAGTAATCCCTATGCAGGCATTGCTCTTGTGTCGATCTTTGTACAGCTCCAATGAGGTGAGCTTGAAGGTAGCCAAACCCTTGAGAGACAGTGACCGAGTAGCTTCGCCGTGTAATCGTGAGGCGAGCTCAGAGACTGCACGATTTACTGCTGCAAGATCTGGTTGTTACTCGGGCCTGAACTCAAAGAGTCATGGGGCTCTGCACAGCACACAAGCACGTGCAGAACAGTTATAATGGCGGTCGTCTGAAGCCTTTCGAAATCGTGCGAAGACGTGACCGGGTTCCTTAACTCAACGAAGAGCTGTCTCCGGCATGGTGGCTTGCATGGTGCGACCTCTGTAGCTGTCAGACGCCTAGACACTTGGCGTAGTGCAAAGCGCCACAGCTGTCCATGTCCGTTGATTCTGCAGAAACAATGCCTGGGACGGCAATGAGCCTTATAGCTTTGGTGATCGAATTCCGTGTGTAGTCGCTTTCAGTATGCCAGAATCGAAGTACTCCTGTAGACATGCTGCTTCGGTCGATGTGCATGGTCAGCACTCAAATTGCCAAGCGGAAAGTCAGTTGCATTTCCTTAGTCAGACAGGCGAGAACCAATGGCTTGTGCGCAACGGGTGGATTCGATGGATCTTCCAGCAAAGCGCTGGCCCATTCCTTGGTTCTATTGGCAATGATCAGTGCTATGTTGCAGAGAACACTGCAGAGAAACAGTGAAAGTAAGGACTGATCACACTGACGTCTCACAAATTCTCTCTTCCCGTGTTCGATCTGTTAGCAGCTGCTGACGGTGGCACACGAATGCCCATCTCCCGATTGCTTTGCGTCCTTGACTTCACCTCATCGACTTTCCCTTTCGCGAGACTAATGCCAGGCACAACCCAGTCTCCGCAGCTGCACTGCATACCCTGCCATGCATACTTTCCAACGTTGGTCCTACATTTCGGACATTCGAGTCGTCCGTCCAACTTGCCTTGCTCCAGCTCTGATCGCATCCAAGAGAGTGGGTCGAGGAAATAGTGCGCACATGCGGGTGACGTATTCTTCGAATCAGGTCGAACTTCTATTCCTTGGCCTTGACGCGTTCTGTGGTCGATCAAGTATTGGGAGGTCGCCAGGGTACGTCTGTGACAGTCAGTGATTTGCACGAGCCTTAGATCGACTAGCCCTCTACTTACCTGCACTTCTTGCAGCGCATCTCGTACTCTGCTGACACGGAGCCTTGTGAGTGTTCGTCCTCGAATCTGATTTTCTCTGCTTCAGGAGCCTGGCCGCAAGCTCGACTCAAAGCAATCTCTTGCTGATAAAGCCATCGCTGATATGCTGGTACCTCGTCGACTTTGGTAGGTGCTCCCATCGCGTGGTACAATTCGAGTTGCTTCCAGAACCCCTCATTCGGTTCACAAAGTGGTCTGCTCTCTCGTATCCTTGCCAGCGCCTCATCAGGGTCGATCGCGTATCGATGCATTAAATAAGCACATGCGCATGTCGCAGAGCGCGACTTTCCCATTGCACTGCATTGGCAATAGTCGGCAAATGTTTAGGAATCAGGATCCTTAAGAATCTCCGGAGACGACTTGTGCAACATAGAAGGAACTTGGCTGGGTAGACGAATTGCGGTGCTTCCTCAGGGAGCACCAGACGTAGGTAGGGCCCTCGAATGTGTGCAGCAAGGCTGCAACACTGCTCTCTGACAAAGGGCGTGCAACGAAAATGTGCTTGAAAATGGACGAGACAAGATTGCCAGGAACTCACCAATGAACAAGCACTCCTCCACCAGCATCAAGTCCATCCTGGATGAACTTGTTGGTGGCTTCAAAATGCTCGAGCAGGTTCTCATCGTCGACATCGTCAACTTCTACGACTTTGTGCGTGAAGCCTCCAAACTGCTTCTCATCGGGCTTGAACTTCAGAACGGACAGCACATGGGTGATTCCGGCTTCTTGCAGCGCTTCTTTGCGGCGTAGTGTGAACAAACTACGAAGTGATCAGAGTCTAGAAGTGGCGAAAACGGCAGACATGCGGCAGGTGCTTTTGGACGAACCCGCCAATGTAGAAGTCCAAATCGGCTTGAACTCTGTCGAGGAGCGCCATGCAAAGGAGTGTGCGGGGACCGTGATCGGTGAAAGAAATTAATAGTGTCGCTGGAGTGGAAGTGATGTTGTTGCGTTGACTACAAGGGCAGTCTATCGCGATGAATTTGGAGGCAAGGATTCGAAAACTCTATTCTCGAGCCCCAAGACCCTGACTAGCGCGCACAAGGCCGATGCTATCGGCAAGGGAGCTTCAGTAGTACAATAGTAGTATGGAGGGCTTCGCGGCACCAGCCAGCACCATCATCACTGACCACAAGATCATTGATGATGATGAAGCTGGTGTGGTCTGGCCTGGTCTGGTGCACCTGATCACAATAACGCGAGTTTTATGGACTGCAGCTGTAGGCAAACCCCTGGCGTGATGCACGAGAAACGGCAGCCAGATTTACGAGCACAGATGTGCGTGGGCTAATAGGACGCCCACGCGCGGAGACGGCATGGCACCTCGGGATAGTTTTGGTCGACTTCGATGGCCTCGGATCCGCCGTCCGACGGCAGACAGTAGTGAGACTGCGAGATGGCAGTCACTCCTGCATCTGATGTATGTACAGCGATGTAGGCGAAGCGCGAAGACGTCCGTCTGCATGCACGCTACGATAGCTACTATGGCCGCAGGTGAGAAACAATCTAACTCGCTTCTCGGACTCCACTGCGGCACACGTATAGGCAGTCCGGCTCTAGGAATGCTCATGGTGAGACAGGCAGGATGATGATGGAGGAGCTGTGCCTCAGGCTGGGGGAGATGTCGGAGAAGGACTCAGCTCGCTCGGGAGTTTTTGGATGCTGTCCGGAGTTGATCGAGTACTCTGAACAATGGCACAAATAGCACCTGCATCAGCCTATTCCAATTAGTTTTCCCGCCAGTATGCTTGAGGCCAACGCGATCTTGTGTGCGTTCGATCGCGCTGTGTTTGCTAGACTGCGCCAGGCTAGGATGAAGAAAGCAAAAGCTGCAGTGCACAGGCAGTGGGGCGCTGGCGATCCAGCTATGGAGAGAGGGCCATGTGCAATATCCCTGTCTCGCAAAGCAGCCCTAAGAGCGGCGGGTTGCGTGCATCAAGTAGTCAACAACGAATCGAGAGCGTCGCTGCCGCCGTGCATGCGGCTCAGTCCGTGTGGACGTACAAGGCGATGGCGATGGTCGTCGTGATGAGTCTGCCGGCAGGGGACTTTGTTGCTAGACTTGCTACGTTGCACCGTGCGAGCACCAGCACCAGCGTGGAGTGTCGTTACTCTGCATGGACTGGACGTGCGATCTGCACAGCAATCTTCAACATACAAGGCCAGGACTTGCATCGCCGCTCTACTTTTTGCCGTCTAGTGCGCACCTTGATAGCAATAGGCCGGGTCTGAGTGCTAAGAAAGTCCCACACTTGCGGCACCTATAGCCGTGTCCCTGTGCCATCCCATAGCGCAACGCACCGTGCCCGCGGTCGACCTCCCGCCTTCTTTCTCATAAGGCCAGGCGTTGTGCACGCAGATGCAAGTGGCATGCTACCACATCCTTCACGATCCTCCTCTGCACGACCTTGACTTGGAACTGTACATTGCTGCTGCTGTTGCTGCAACGGGCCGGCGACCTTCTGCCTGCCAGCCTGCCTTTGCGTGTCTGCCGTTCATCAGCAGAGCAGAGCAGCGCAGGGCCAGTCACAGTAGCCTGTATTACCAGATACCGACTAGGCGTGTGTGCGAGGGGCCCATCCATCCATCCCAACCCATCCCTAGCACGCCTTGTCGTCTAGTTTGGTACAACTCTAGCACTGGCCTGGCACTGTGGCTGTGCAGCCCAGCTCCGTCGCCGTCTCGAAATACTCAGGTCGCCTGCCTGCAGACTGGTGAGCATACCCACTGGCACGCCCATCTCCCTCGACTCGCATTGCCTGGGTCAGTGGTAGGGCTGGACGAGCGAATCAATGCGCCGTACACTCACTTTCGCCGTGCTCGCATGACCACGGTGCGCCGGACCTTCCTTTCAGCTTACCTCTGTTCGCCCACTTGCTGCGCGCGCTGCGTCGCCATCGTCGACCTCTAACTTCTGCGTGCGGTACAGGCACAGACGCCATAAGCGCTCGACGCGGCTTGCCACACTCGGCGCTGCATTGGTTCGGTGGTGGCCGCTGCCTTTGCCTGCCTACCTGCCTACCAGTGCATTGCCTTGCCTTGTGAGCTTGCCTGCTTGCTTGCTGGCTTGCCTCGCAGCTTGCCATCCATTGCCTGATCGATCTGCTGCCGTGATCGCCTGTCTGGTCTGGCTTTGGCTCTGGCTTTGCGGAACCATATCCAGTGGAGCTTGTGTCTCGCTTTATGGGCCGCACCTTGAGATTGCTAGTCGTTGCTAGTCAAGATCATGTCCCAAGGCACGCCTTCCATTCGGATTGAACACCAGCGCTTTCACAGCCCGCCACGCTACCCGCCAGCCGCAGCCCCAATGGCCATTCCACGGGCACACGAAGCACCACCTCCGCCACTGCCTCCGCCTCCCTTCATCCCAGAGCTCGCCGCAGGCCAGCACGACCCAGGCTGGCAATGGGGCAACAGCCCAAATGGCGAAGGCTTCGGACGGCCCGCATCCGTGAAACCTGGAAGCAGTCTGCTTGGTGGAGCCGTGATGAAGGGTTTCAGCGGCAGGTACGAGCGAGAGAAAGAGCAACAAGAGCAGTATCCTCCGTACTACTACAACGGCGGCGGCATGGACAGCTTGCGGCGCGGGAGTTCAGTGTCGACCGTGACCGTCACCCGAGACGACGACATGGCTGAGCCGGGCAGCTTGACACCGAGCGACGAGGACGGCAGTTTGTCGAGGCCTGCATCAAACTATAGGTATGTCTAATTTGTTTCGTTGTTATGCCTGTGAAATCATGTGCGACCGGGCTATCACTGCACAACCCACCTTCGCCAGAGCGCCTCCCACTATCACTTTGCATAATTAATCCTCATCCTCCACCAAGAGGCCAGACCAGACCAGCAGCGATGCAATCGATTGGGTCACAGGATTGGATTCTAACGGTGCTACCACCGAATCATCCACCACTAATAATACGTTGCTCGCATCAAGACATGGCAATGAAAAGATGAAAAACGCCTATGTCTACCATAGGTCGACTGCCTATCAAAACGGGATTGACGGCTGAGCCCACACATGGCGAGTGCCCTATCGAAATGAGTTGTGACCGACTCAAATTCCTGGCCTGGTTAGACAGATTCGGCACAGCCGCGTTTCTGAACACAAACCACCCAAGTCCGACACATTGATTTACCAAGCTCGCTGAACAATGGTCGCCTGATGAGCACTATTGATCCTTATACATATTGGAACCCATGCATTCATCTTTTTGCGTGCGCATGAGCGATGCTGACTTTATACGAATGCAGACTTCAAGGCGAAAGACACCTCGAACAGAGGACTCTGGAAGCATCATCAAATACCTACGACAAGCAGCTCTTGAGCCGCATTGGAGGACCCAGCAATGGCCCGCCGACCCCGAAACGAACATCTGTCTCGTCATACACTGGCAGCCTGCAGGATACCGCACAGCTTGCGCAGGCTGAGAGTGAGCGTCGAAACAGTCAATTGAGGCCGCTCTCTATGCCTGAGAGGCGACAGAGTTCGATGGACTCCCCCGCTAGCACACGGTGGCCTTCGTCTGGTGCTGTTTCTCCAGGATTCACTGGCTTCTGGTCAGAGCACGGTCCACCCACACAAAACTCGCAAAGTCAGACGCGGCACAGCAGTCTGACATTTGACGACAGCATTTCGCAACGCGGCAGCTATGATCAGTCCATGTATATCCAAGAGGATTTGATGGAAGACGGGTATATGAGTAATCTCAACATACACGACCGACACGATCGAAGTCCTGGTTCGCACACATCGGACGATTACGCGAGAGCGGGTACGAAGCGGCGCGCTTCTTCGCCGCCGCGAGATGCCGCGCGAGAGGAGCAGCGCTCTTCCGTCAGCAGTGCCTCAGGTTACAGTGAAATATATCACCGACGTTCGATTCAGCAACTTCCTCGGGGTTCGCCCGTGTCGAGATTCCATCCTAATCATTCCTCACTATCATCAGCCTCATCTTATGGGCCACGACATGGATCGTTGGGGTCGTCACTAGGTGTCGCGAGCATACCAAGCAGTGCCACAAGCTATGGATCAGGACGCTTGTCTCCTGGAGCTTTGTCACCTGCTTTCGATTCTGAGGCCAGGATGTGCACGCCATATGGCAGCAACAAGGCATTGAGTCCGAACCTTGTCGCTACGCATCCTTCCCATCAACGGACGATGTCGGAGAGCACTCAAGGAGGGCAGCAAAGAAGTCCAGTCGAGAGCGCAGTGCATTCCCGAAACGGATCTATCACTCACTTGCAAGGACTGTATATCTGCGAGTGCTGCCCAAAGAAGCCAAAGAAGTTCGATACCGAGGAAGAACTGAGGCTCCATGAATCGGAGAAACAATATACATGTGCTTATTGTCCGAACCGGTAAGTTACGCCCAGCTGAAAGCCAATTCCGGGAATCCAACTAACATATACACTGCATTAGCTTCAAGAACAAGAACGAGGCCGAGCGGCATCAAAACTCTCTGCATCTCCGACGGCATAGTTGGTCGTGCGCTGCACTTGCTGGCGTGGAAGCTGCCTATCATGCATCCACTTCCGGCAATGGTCGAGACGTCTGCGGATATTGTGGAGAGGAATTCGCAAACCCGCCGCAGTGGGACATTCGGGCTGAGCATCTCAATCACGTTCACAAGTTTGGCGAATGCAACCAGGCCAAGAAGTTCTTCAGGGTATGCTGCGAGAGCCTGGTCTATTCTTTGCACATGCTAATACCTTCATAGGCCGATCATTTTCGCCAACATTTGAAACACAGTCACCAAGGTACATCAGGTAAGGTGCTTTGAAGATCGCCATGGTTGGTACTGTACTAACGTGCCTCAGGAAAATGGACCAACATGCTCGAGGTAGCATGTATGAAGGACGAACCACTACCTGAAAAGCGCGTAGTAACCCAAGGCGGTCAAGCTCCACCGCCAGCGCTGATGGTCTCCACCTCTGGATTGTCAAGCTCGCAGCACACGCAATCAGGAGTTGGTGGTGAACCGAGCTAGCACCACACCACTACGATACACTTGCGAGGAACTTTTCGCTTTAGCGTTGACTGAATTCTGGCTACGACTTTAATGACCTGCATTTGCTCATGAAGGACGGAAAAGCATTGTTGAGGCCATGCACATTGCGTGTGAGCCTCATGGTCGGCGTTGAAACATGTCGTACTAGGGGAGGCGTTGACAATCTCGGGATTAGACTGAATCCCGACACTTGGGAGGAATGGTATACATCACGGCGAAGGTGTTCGCCTACAGCATTTTGACGGCGGCCGCATGGCATGTGCGACTAATGCACACTGCAGCACTTGTGTACACTGCGGTCTATTCGCTGGTCTCGACCAGCCTTACCATCAACAGTATCTTACAACTGATCGACCCGAATTGGTCTTTCGAGCCAGCGGCTCTCAACAAACCTCCTCTGATCCTGACTATGACCTTGCGCTTGCCTGTCACGAATCGATAAACCGCTCCCAGGAGCAATGCTCTCTGCGTCAGCCACAGTGCCCCACCATTCATGATTTCAGCTCCCTCGGGAAGGATGAGCACCTTGCGAGGAAGGCGCTCTCGTCCCGTCAACCTTGAGAGTCTAAGGCAAGCCAAGACTTCTGTTTGCACCTCAACCTCACCCACACTCCACCGTGTCTGACATCCAGCACCAGGCATCGTATCGCAGGACATATTGATCTAGGGCTGACGTCGCCCGCGATGTAGTCAGGCTCTACCAATTAGAACTTGGTGAGTAACGAGCATGTGATTCCAGGAATCTTTACGTCAGCAGTCAAGGCTTGCAGGGATGTCAGCAATAACGAAGAGCTAAGGCGCGATCAGAGATGGCATTTCCGCACTCGTCATGAACAACGTGCCACGAGGATCTTTCTGACTCTTACACTTTCGTCCGCCTAATCTTGCTATACCTGGATAGTATTGACTTTTTGTCCCTCAGATTGAACATTTGAACCCCTCGGAACAATGGAGTACGACGTAGAAGGATGCAATTGTGGGTGTAGATCAATTTTCAGCGACAGCTGATGAACTATCTGCGGCACGCCTCAAGTCGGGGATCGGAGAGCTGTGATCCTCCTGACCCTGCATAATATTTCCACAACTTGCTTGTATTCTTGGAAGAACATGAAGTTACAGTTTCCAGCTTAGCCGAGAGCTGGTACAGCATGTATTCCAACCACGTACCTGATCACGAGGAGATTACAGCCTGCCGTGCCGTGTCAAAGCACGGAAACCACGTTTCTCATCTTCACCGCTTCGACGACGTGGTTCTGGCTTGGCACACACGGCGATGGATCTCTGGTACAAGTCATCCTATGAGCCTTATAAGGCGAGGCTAAACGGCAGAACCGGCAAAGCTATCGATCAGTAACTTCTGCAATATGAGAAGATCTGCATGTTGGTTTCTTGTACATACTTTGCATACTTCAACTACTACCACTCACCACGACACATTTTAGGAATGATTATCTTTTCAGCTCTACCTTATTTCTCGCATCGGATACGTACTTGGGCAAGCGGGGGCTATCGCCAAGCCATACATACCATTTATACCGGTCGCAGGAACGATGATTGCTTCATACACGGGATAGAAATGAAGATGACAAAATATCCTCCCGCCTCGAGACATGCAACGTGCGACAGTGTTGACTCATCATGGACAACGGCTGGCTGGCTCGTTTCTCAAAAATTGCTCCTTTCGGTAGCTGAAACCTTGAAGAACGCCTTCAGTACCATGGAAACAAGATTGGTGGACAGCGGATCTACGTGTAGCGTCGAAGATCACTTCGGTATTTGTGGCTACAATACTGTACCACGATCTGGTTTTTTGGTTGAGTCGCGAGCTTGCATACAGCCCTATATCATTATGCAGCCTCTGAGACACTTCGGTCCACCTCGGACCGCATAGATGTGAGGGCTGAAGAAGTGACTTCGTACTCGTACTTGCTTTCATGAGTCCAGATCATTGAGCTGTATGTATGGCGGAAAAGACGGTGAGTGGTTGATCTGAAGGCAGATCTATTGACAGTAGATGGCCACGCGACCTATCGTTAGTGTGATTACACGGATGACTTTTAAGACTGGGCTGAAGGATCACATGCTGCTCCTGAGCTGGGAACATCAACGATGAAGCGCTGTAGGAGATGGAAAACAATGAACTCTGGGGCCAGTGCTGGGATTGAAAACAGTGTGGAGGTTATTCGCTACGTGAGATCTTCTCTTCAGCCAGTCTATTGCGCTTGCTAGCCCTCGGACAAATACCAATGAACGAAGGGTGCAGAACTATCTTAACCCAAAAGCCCCATCGACCAAGAAAAGCCGAACAACGACGGACCTACCAGTCATCGCTCCAGAAGATCTCATATAGCGCTACCAGCATGATCCAAGATGTTGTTCAAACCTACCTTGACAGCCCACTCACCATAAAGTTCCGCAACTCCATGATACAGAGCGTATTGCTCCAGCTTTTTGGTAATCGGGCTCCTTAGAAACTTGTTGATCCGCCTGTCGAATTCCAGAATGCCCTTGAGACGATGCAGAGACACATATTTCAGCCGTCGTCCAGCATCCCTCATACCGGCGAGCACAGTGGGCCAGTCGCCGTTCCCCTGCGATATGATGTCGCGTAGGCATACAGTCTCCAGAGTCTTGGAGTATGAGGTGAGCACGTCCAAGAGGTTTGAGCACGAAAGCGCGCAACGCTCAATATGTATGCCAGTGAGATTTGGAAGAGGATGTCGGATCAATGCGTCAAACACTTGCTTCGTGACTAATGCTTCTCCATAGCTCATCGAAATTCCCTTGGTCTTAGAGCTGTGTTCGAAATGGGTGGCAGAAGTCGATCTGGACAGGAGCATGTAGAGAAGATCAAGCTCTTTGGAAGTCAGTGGAACCCAGGGTGTAGGGCTGCGCAACTCGAGCTTCTTGACATGTGCTGCCATGTCATCGTATTGTAGGATGTCAACGACTGTGCTTAGGCAAGCTTCTGTAAGAATGACCGTCATGTCGGTCACATTCTTCTTTGCGAACTCGTTGGTTGTGTTGAGCTGTACAGTGTTGGCAGTCAGTCGGAAAGCGTTGAGATCTTCACGGGTCAAGAAGAGTGCGATCCTGTCGAGCAGTTCTCCAGGAAGGCTTGTGAGGCTGGTCTCCTGATGTGACTCCACTGTTCCGGCCTTCTGAAGGTCGGTGGCGATCGTTTGTTCTGTAGTGTCCATCTCGAAACGACTCGAGTCTTCGTAATACTTGATACGTTTGGTATCCGGCCGCTGAAGCTGATGAGCTTGGAGTCGTTTCATCTTTGCTCTGGTATCCGCGGTATGTCGGTGGGCTGTTCGGCGGATGTGTTTGGAATAGTTGTACAAAGTTGAAAAGTTTTGCGCGATGCTCGAGTGGTGGCAGCATTCATGCTACGGCTGTTCAAGTGAGTAAAAAGTGAATGGCTATCACAATGCTTTTTGGCCATTCCGCACGTGAATCTTTGGTGTCTACTGTTACCTAAATCAAGGAATTATATATCTTTGTAAAGCATTGTTGTGAGGATATACCTAGTTAGCTCTTATCCGACCGAACTGATTATGTGCTTCGGGTAGAGGCTCGGAAGATAATTGTGACCTGGACCAGTGCAGCTATTCTAGCAGAGTGGTTGTAGTTCCACGCTCCGAACTGTGCCATACAGTAGTTGCCTGGTTGTCTCGCGTTCACGAACGCAATCGCAAGTGAACTGAATCAGTGAACACACATCTAGCGGCCGAAATTCGAGGACATACTAGAGCGCACAAGGCGTTGAGCACAAACCTAAGTATTTGCTTCTGACTGTGATCCATGGTAGGCTCGCAGTTCATAACAGCCCTATTGGGTGACAAAATAGGGATTTAGCTTGCCACCGTTAGAGTTGCGCGTATGTTGACTGATGCAAGAAAACGCGCTGCCTCGTACCAACACATTTTGCTCGAGACTGCTGCTTGACAGCGCTAAGGTGCGCCGAAATGAAGCAGGCCGTCGCTGCACTGAACCAAGATTGAATGATGCCATCAAATCAGCCCCTGGAATGACACTTGAATGCGTTGTCATGCCAAATGCCAAACAAAGACATGGTGTCGACGTAGCCTTCCGAAAGAGCTCCACTGATCACGTGATGCGGTAGAGGAGACCTTGACATCGAGGTCTCCGCCACCCTGTGACGCCTTCTTGACTTGCCCTACTCACATTCGAGCAGGCTAGCGATTTCGCGATTGTGCGAATGTAGCGGGACACGCCGCAGATTGCTTTCCTGCCAACGATGCATCGTGGGTCAGCAGCATGAACGAAGCTATGACCTCGTACAGCTGTGTTCGCTAATGTGCATCGGACAAGGAAGTTATAGCGGAGATCAAGCAGTCTCACGGATTGCGTTACGTCTTGCAGTGAAGCAGGAAGAGGGAAGGATGCGTGGCTTGTGAATAGGCAAGGGCCGTGCTGACTGCAGGAAATGGTGAGATGAGCTGACAGCATCATGCCAACGGGCCGCTGATAGTAACGTACTATAAGCTACCGCCAAGGCTTGGTTGACGACGACGGAGCTCCATCTGTATATTGGCAGGATTGCCAATTGGTGTGCTGTGGCTAGTGAACAGTTGATGTGACCGTGGGATGCAGACCCTCGCGCGTGTTTCGCTAACGATATCGCGGATGTCACTCCAACGTGAGCAGTCATCAGACGATCCTCGGCATGTTGTAACAGTGATGCGTTGTTTCGTGCTTGAGCCATCCAGGAAGACACATACCGTGGGCGTCTTAAGACTGCGGGAGTCGCGAGGATCGTGTGGATCGTGGATGCGATGCCTCGGCTGTAATCCGGTGATAATCAGAGAGCATACTCTCTCTGCCAAGCTCCTTCGGCACATCTACTCAGATACACAACCCGAGCGAACTGAATTCCTCAGCGCAATCAGCAAAGTTGGTGTAACCTGGACTCCTGAGAAGATCTTCAGTTCCTTTCACTTTCGCGAGAATGGTGACGTTCAGATCTCGATGCCGAGGCACCATAGCTGCTCACGGTCCCTTGGGCAGCTCCGTAGGCACTTGGGGAAAGAGGTTCGGGTTACGCATACGATCTTGTTGTCGCTTTGCTGCCGCAGCTTGAGCCTTTCGCTGCTGTCGCATCTGGAAGAAGTTCTTGTGCAACTCAAAGATCCTCGGTCCGTCGACCTTGGCCTTCTCGGGCTCCTTCTTCTTCTCAAGCTCCTTCACCTTCTCCTCTTGCTCCTTCTCGAGCTTCTTTTCCTCTTCATCGTCCTTTTTATTGCCATCGTCAGGCTTCTTGCCGTCCTTCTCGAACTCTTTCTGCCTTCTGCGATCCATCTTCTTGCGCATTCTCTCGGCGAACTCTTTCTTCACGGCTTCAATCTCCTGTTCGATCTCAGCGTCCCTCTTCTTCTTGGCCAAGTCTTCGGCATCTTTCGCACTGGCGAATTTCGGATCCGTCAAGTGGCCTGGACATATATAGAAGAAGTCTTGGTCGTCGTTGATGAGTACGCAGCTGCTTGGCTTAAAGCATATCCAGCATGCTTTCGCTTCCGTCTCCGCGACCAGTCGTCGGTAGTACAGGTTCTTCGGACTTGTGCCAGCCATGTCGCCGTTATCTTCGAGTAGGTACAAGAGAAGCAGAAGCACGAAATAGCCTGCAGTCCCGCTCGGCTTGTGACATAGGCTCGTGTCTCGTGTCGTGTCGTGTTGTGTTCACCGCAAAGGGTGGGAAGGAACCAGCAGCGAGAGAGGCCCAAGTGCCAGAGATCGGAAGCTGGGCCGAGGCGCGAACGACAGCCTTGGTTAGCGTGAAGATAAGCGAGACATCCCTGCTCGTCTGTTCTAAAATTTTGGTGAAAGGCAGGAACCGTGACTCCTCCGAACAAACCCCTAGCCATTGGACACTTTTGACTAGTCCGTAGCATTACGAACTTGATCTGAGCCTGACAAGAACATCGCAAGTATGGCTTCGAACGGAGACGCTCCCGCAGCCGGCAAGCTATGGGGCGGCCGCTTTACCGGTGGCACCGACCCTATCATGGTGCAGTACAACGGTGAGTGCATCTGGAATATGTGAAGACGATGTGACTGTTCTATATCTGAAAATGAAGTCCTGATTTGATTGAAACATTCATGAGAGCTGGGGTGCTGACGTTCTACAGAATCCATCTACTTCGACAAAGTGTTTTACTCCCAAGACATTCGCGGAAGCGTAGCTTACGCCAGGGCAAACAAGAACAACGGTCTTCTCACTGAGCATGAGTTCTCGGAAATTGAGCGTGGCTTCAAGCTAGTCCTTCAGGAATGGCAAGAAGACAAGTTCAAGATCCAGCCTGGCATTGACGAGGACATTCACACAGCCAATGAGCGACGATTGGGCGAGATCATCGGCAAAGACATTGCTGGCAAACTTCACACCGGACGCAGCAGGAACGACCAAGTAGCGACTGATATGCGATTGTGGCTTCGTGATCAGCTGGAGACTCTCGAAGGCTATCTCATTGCTTTCCTCAAAGTCATCGCCGCTCGTGCTGAGAAGGAGATCGACCATGTCATGCCAGGCTACACTCACCTCCAGCGAGCACAGCCCATCCGATGGAGTCACTGGATGTTGCTTTACGGTTCGTTTTTCGCTTCTGACCTCCAAAGACTGCGCGAGGTGCGAGCTCGGATCAACAAGTCACCTCTCGGATGTGGTGCTCTTGCAGGCAATCCGTTCAACATCGATCGTGAAGCCATGGCCAAGGAGCTGGGCTTCGACGGTCTCATTATGAACTCGATGGCCGGAGTGGGTGATCGCGACTTCGTCATCGAGACCATGCAGTGGGGTACCATGCTTATGACACATCTGTCACGATGGGCAGAGGACCTCATCATCTACTCGACGGGCGAGTTCGCCTTTGTCAAGCTCGCAGACACATACTCCACTGGATCATCTCTCATGCCACAGAAGAAGAACCCTGACTCACTTGAGCTCATCCGCGGCAAGTCGGGTCGCGCTTTTGGACACATGACTGGGCTTATGATGAGCGTCAAGGGCATCCCATCGACTTACAACAAAGACTTGCAAGAATCTGTCGAGCCTCTACTCGACCATATCAAGACTGTTGGCGACAGTGTTCAGATCGCGACTGGCGTGCTGTCGACACTTTCCATCTACCCAGAGAACATGCTGAAATCACTTTCTCCCGATATGCTCGCCACCGACCTTGCTGATTACCTAGTCCGCAAGGGTGTGCCCTTCCGAGAGACTCACCACATCTCAGGCCGCGTCGTAGCTTTAGCTGAGAACGAGGGCAAGCCAATGGACACTCTCAGCTTCGAACAACTCAAAGGCGTTGACAGCCGGTTTGAGAAGGATGTGCTGAGTGTCTTCGACTACCAAAAGAGTGTCGAGATGCGTTCCGCCAAAGGTGGCACCAGCAAGAGCGCGGTGCTCGAGCAGATTGAAGCTATCAAAGTTACCCTTGGCGGATGTTAAGCGGTCTTGCGTCCTTTGAGCAATGGCGAACATTGTTATCATACCTGCGGGATTGGGTTCATAGAGTGTTGAAAGTACCAATGTAATGCAATTGAACGGCGTCAAGCTTGGCTGATGTTGCTCTGCGGTTATCTATCAACTCACATCATCGCCTCACCAGACTTCAAGGACCCACGGCATCAATCATATCATGGAACGTCTAAAGTTTGCGGTTCTTCCGCTTATTCTCTCTCTCGTCTTTACGTCTCCTTCTTCGAAAGCGGGTAGTCAGCTCTGCTGGTCGCTCCTCCTCTTTTCCATCCTCATACTCATAATCGTCCTCGTCCTGCTGCTCGAGTTGCTCGAGTTACGCGCTGATGAAGTTAGTGATTGAGCCTTAGGAAAGCTTGATCCGAATGTACGTACAGATAGTCTGGACCAAGTACTTCCATCTTGACCTTCCTCTTGTCTTCCAAGTCCTGCTTTTGTCCTCGGCGGATGTCCGGGTCTCGTGTTGCTGTGAGCCTCTCCAGACGCTCATGCAGAACAGCTTGCTGAACTGCTGGTGGTGTTGGTGGAGGTGACACCGGGACGGCTGTTGCTGCGCGTCTTCGACCTCTCCGCTTCTTGCTGTTCTTGTTCTTGTTGTATTTTGCCATGATGTGTTTCTGTATCTTTTCTGTGGTGTCCCCGATCTCTCTTTTCCTTTAGACAAATGAAACTCGTGAGACCAAGTGTGGAATGTAATTAGGATCGAAAAGCGCCTGCGCTGTTAGATTATTAGATTGTTGTGCTGAGCAATGGGATGACAGGAAAGATGCGGGAATCTACGCTGGTAGATATATGAATTGCCGACGCTGCAGAGATGCTGGACCGTTGAAGAGATCCCGTGGTCTTAGACATCTTGAGGTAGTTCAAGGTGTTGAACATGCCACCCTACTGCTTTGTCTTGTCGTGGTAGACGGTTCAGCCATGGTTAATGCCATAAGTGAATCCATAAAAGATGAGATACACCTCGGACAGCCTCGTACTGGAGCAACGCATAGTCCTGCGAACATCTAGATGTGGTCACTTTTGTTCTTAAGTTTATATCGCAATACGTGCCTTAAAATGGCAGAGACATGAGTGAAGATGTCCAATCATCGGAAGCCTGATGAGTCTCCTGGACGCTAAGCACTTCGCAGCGACGTTCTGATCGCGACACCAGGCAGTCTCGGCTCACAAGACGGCGTTCCGTGCTTAGACCTGTTCCACGCAGCAAAACGCCACTTTCAAGTACCGAAAGTCATCAGGTCAGAGCCCGAGTCATTCCGAGTAGCTTACAATGTGCCTCGCGGTGCCAACGTATTTCGAAGTAATGACGAGCAGCATTGCTTCTATGCCTACTCACGGACCCTCTTGTCGCAATGACGAACATGTTTGGAACATCCTGGCTGCTCACAAGTAGCTTCAGAGGAACCCACGAGTTCGATGAACTTGGGGAGTTTCAAATGTTCCTGGGTATCGTAGAAGCTTTGAATGAACGCAAGCTCTCGCACCTCGCTCGATGTGCGTTCCAAGGGGCGTTCGCGCAAATCACATCCAGGCCAAATAGCTGTCTGCGTGTCTGTCACGCCGGATCACCCGGCCGCGATATGTGATGGGGAACTCGGGTCGGCGGGATATATTCTTTCCTGCTCGGTCTTGCGTACTTCTTCAGATGTAGGATTTTGCCCTTGCTGAGCAAATTCTTGGAAGGTGCTGTGTGTGTTGCAGCGTCCTTAGCGAGATGGAGGTGGCAGCCAAGCAGGCTCTGAGGCAAACTGTTCGAGACCGCGAACCCTGTACTCTGACGCCGTTCTGCAGGGTTGGTCACTTGATGTGATACACATTGACTTCCCTTCACAATGATCTAGCGGTCGTCAAGTCATCTGGGTAGAAGGAGGAATGCTAGCCTTAGGCAAGTGCATTCCTGCGGATCCGTATGTCGCACGTGCAAGCACATTTTACGTGCAACCTGTTCTCTCGTCATCATCAGGCTGTTTCCAAGAATGCGTGTTTCCTCTGAGTTTGCATCCTCGCGGCAGATCTGTGCCATGAACATGGGCTTCCTACAAACTCAATGCTTGCCGTAGAGTCGCATCATGCAGCGACTTTTCAGCTTCAGACGTCTCGCATGTCCTGATCGGGCTGACCACGACCGATTCGGACGCATTTTCTTCTGTGACCAGGAGGCAGCATCATGGCCGTTCCAAGACTGACAAGACCAAGTGTGCTCGACTCGACGGCGATACAGGCCCTTCCCAGCAGCACGTGAGATGTCGAAACACGCTCTCCGCCACATAACGCCACTTCTCGCGTAGACAACCCTGAGGATTCGATGCCAGATTCGAGAGTTTCTTCCGTACGCCAGGGAGTGTGAGGCTGATACGGGGTCCAGAAGACGTCGTCGCTTGCTCCTATAGTACATTATCACGCAGCAAAGCACCATACGGATGATCAAAACCTCAGGCACGCACCTCGGAGATGAGGTTGCGCATACGTGCTCATCACTTGGAGGCTCATCTCAGAAGCACCACGCCGCTCGCTGGCAGCGCCGACGCCATCATCGTTGCTGCTGCAACGGCTCCAAAGAAGCCGAGGCGGGTCGAGCACCTCCCACGCTAACCGGTGCTAAGAGCCGGTCCAAATTAGCATGAAACACGCCAGAATCTCGCAGTCACCTGTACCTGTGGAGTGCGAGAGGGAAAGAGGCAGAGCCACCACTTGCTCGATGCCGGACGCCGCAGACTCGTGCGTCTTGCATCCTCGTGGCAAAGGCGAGAAGTCCGTGGATAGCAGCTCGCATACACGCACTGCGCAGTGATGCAAGGTCCCGTATTGCTGAAAGTTGCACTACAGCAAGCGTGGGCGGCACGCTGCTGCTCACCGCAGGACTTGTGCAATGCAGCCGTCCCGATCGCCGGCCAGGGTGCGAATTATACGGACGGAGTCCAGCGCAACACGCCAGCTGCACTACGCCCACGCGAAATTGCCGACTATTCCAGCAACCTACAAGCTCGCCAAGAGGCCCATAGCAGTCGCGGCTATCCAAATGGCCACTTTGCCAGCGCAGAACAGCCCGCTGCGTGGTAGGCAGAGTCTTGACGCCGAGTGGGACAGGATAGTCGTTGATGGCCGGCGAATGAGAGGAGCATCATGCACAGCACACATGCGCCAGAGAGGCTCAATTCACGCACGGTACCTGCATCGGATGCTCCCGTCCTCCCATTTGTGTCGAAAGCGCATCCGTTTGGCTCAGCCTCTCGCCCGCTTATGCCAGGTACAAGCCAATCAAACCTGGATGGTGAGGCTTGGTACAGATTAGCTTTGTGACCGTTGATTCTCCTAAATTACGGCAGGATGAGACTGTACATGAGTCGATGACAGGGGCATGAAGCCGCCACGCCTCTCTTTTGTCTACCTGGTCCCCATAGAACAGGCCCTGTCGCTTTCCGGTTGTCTTCACCAAGGTCTTCTGTTCGCAACGCAAACGCTCTTTCGTCTCTCGTAGACACTTACGCTCTTTAGCACTTCAGTCACTCATTTTTGCGTGTTGCGTTCAATCGGCGGAATTGACTTCTTGCCAATTACTCACTTTCACGACCACGATCACTATTTGCAACCAGAAACGCTTCGATAAATCCGATTCGCATACCGAAGAACAAAATGTACAGCAAGATCCTCTTCGCCGCCCTTGTGGCTGGCGCATCCGCGACTGCACCAGCAGCTTATGGCGCACCTGCTGGATATGGTGATGAGTCCTACAACTCGACCTCCGCTGCGCCAGTCGAGCCATCTACCAGCGCTCCAGCCGCTCCCGTCTATGGTGCTTCATCTTCCAGCAGCGCTCCAGTAGCTCCAGCCTACAGCGCTCCATCCTCTTCTTCTTCCAGCACTCCGGTTTCGCCAATCTCGACTTCGTCGGCTCCAGGCGCATACCCGCCAACATATGGCTCTTCTTCCAGCTCCAGCTCCTCTTCCAGCAGCACGCCATACTCGCCAATCTCTACCGGCGGTGCTTACCCACCAGGATATGGAAGCTCCAGCTCCAGCTCGAGCGTTAGCACTAGCAGCAGCTCCAGCACTCCTTACTCCCCAATTTCCACTGGCGGCGCATACCCACCAGGATATGGAAGCTCGAGCAGCTCTTCCAGCAGCAGCACCCCATACTCGCCAATCTCCACCTCGAAGAGCATTCCATTTTACGGCACTGGCTCCTCTAGCAGCACCTACCCAGTTGGCCCAACTGGCACTGGATCTTACCCAAGCAAGGACACCACCATCACTTTGACCAGCACCAAGGAGATCACCATCACTAGCTGCGCACCAACCGTGACTGATTGCCCAGCTGAGAAGGCCACCGAGACCTACGTTACCAGCACAGAGGAGGTCTACACCACCGTCTGCCCAGAGTCTGAGGCATCCAAGATCTCTTCGTCCTACATGAAGCCCAGCTCGACTCCATTTTCGCCAGTGTCGACTGCTAAGGTGCCATCCTACCCAAGCAAGAGCTCCAGCAGCCCAATTGCTCCAATCAGCACTGGTGTTCCATCCTACCCAAGCAAGCCAGTTCCATCTGGCTACGCTACCTCGACCATTGTGTACAACAACACTTTGACTTACACTCTCGGCCACGGTTCATCCACCACCGTTGTCACTACCACCGTTCAATCTACCTCGACCCTCTACCTCACCGAGGTAAGTTTAGCGCGCACGTATGTTGTTCACTCGATCATATTCTAACTTTCTATAGACCGTGTACGCCACTAAGCCAAGCAGCTCTGAGGCCCAGCCAACTGGCTCTGCTCCGGCTGGCTACGGATCGTCCGAGACCACTGGCTACACCACCATCAAGTCTACCTCTACCATTACTAACTACGTCACCGTCTACCCAGTCAGCAGCACCGCAGGCAGCCCAACTGGCTACGGCAGCGCCTCTACTCCTGTCAGCGCTGGCGGCTACGGTGGCGAGACTTGCGCCCCAAGCACTGTCACTGTCACTGAGAAGGAGACTATCTACGTGACCGTGCCAGCCAGCACCAGCTCTGCTAGCTCTACCTCTGCCAATGCTGTCGTGCCAATTCAGTCCAGCTCCAAGGGATGGTACCCAACCAACTCCTACGGCCCATCTTCCGGCTATGCTAGCAGCACTGGCTTCGCTACATCCTACACCAAGCCATCTATTCCATCCTACCCAAGCAAGAGCTCTTCCAGCTCCAGCAGCACCGAGGGATCCCCAGTGACCACTTCCAGCGGCACCGCCCCAGCTCCTTACCCATACCCAAGCAAGAGCTCCTCTACCTCTAGCAGCACCGAGGGCTCGCCAATTACCACATCCAGCGGCACTGCCCCAGCACCATACTCGAAGCCAACCTCTTCAAGCTCCAGCACTGAGGGATCTCCAATCTCCAGCTCCAGCAGCAAGATCTACGCACCAGGCTATGGACCAAGCAGCTCCAGCACCCCAGCTGCACCAGTGTCTAGCTCCAGCTCGACTGCGCCAGCTTACAGCTACGCTCCATCATCAAGCTCGACAACCCCAGCTGCACCAGTCAGCACTGCATACGTGACTCCAATCCCAAGCAAGCCAGCCGGCTACGAGACACCAACGGGCTACTAGATCAGCCCAGTCTTTGAGAGAGAGAAGTAACAGGATCATTGCAAAAGATACCATATGTCGCAGCATCTCTTCACGACTTGATGACGCCCAAGCGCTGCCGAAGATTCCCTATTGTTTTTGCGTTTGAAGATTTTGGTTCGATGCTGAAAAGGTCTGGAAGATCTGGCACTTCTCTGTAGCTCTTTGTTCATTTACAGATCTTTTCTTGTATGTGACCTTTGTTGTGTTGGACAGCAGCTGTTGTGGAAGAGATGAAAATATAACCAATGGAAGTTTTTGTCGTTGCTACTACTATTACAGCTGCTTAACTGTCTTGTGTTTCATTCTATTCATGTACGATGCCAAGCTGGGCTGGCAATGTGGAAGTCACGTGGGCATATTGGAATCAATTACAAGCATTCGGCAGCGCAACGACCATGACTGCAAGCATAATATACCCACTCTTGTTTTGTACAGCGAATGTACTCGTAACTTGGAAACCAGCATTCTACCTCCATAATTCCCTCGTCTGCGGAAGTCTTCCTGCTCAAATGCGATAGACATCGTCCAGCCAGCCCTCGTCTGCGCAAGACAAGTTCTGCCGGACGTTTGTGCTCAGTACCAAAGGCAATCCTGATCTGCAAACAGCGAGCGTGTTCATTGACCGTTGCGTTACCAAATTTGTGCTCAACGGGGGCTCATGTCGCTTGGGTCTGTGATTGATCTGCGGACGGTACCATGGAACAAGCCAGAATTGCCGAGACGAACAACTGCAGGAGATCGACTTCGTGGTGTGATCTCGCGTGTCCATCGTTCACGACCAGAATATCATTACGCTGGCGTTCGCCTTGGCTTGCGAGTGGTACATCTTCTTACAGACCAAGCATGCCATTGCGAAACTCACTGACAATGATCGTTGCCCCAAGTCCGATGTAGAAGGCTTCGCCGTCTCAATTTTGATGAGCGTTAATCCTGTTCGAGATAGAAATGAGCATTCACGGTATTACCTCCTCTGATCTGCTTTATCAGTTGCGATTTCGAGCAGCCTCTGCATACGAGGTAGATGGCTATGTCGTCTTCATCCTGATGAGCGTTAATCCTCTCCGAAATAGAAGTACCCGTTTACAGTATCACCTCTTCTACTCTGCTTCATTAGTGGCGGATTTCGAGCAGCCTCCACATACGACGTAGATAGTCGTGCGTGCTCGCCAATGCCTCGAGCGTTAGGCAATATGAGAGTGCAATGATCACTGTCCCCGAGCCTTGGTCCTCGATGAACGTCCTCCATTTGTGCTACTTACTCCTTGATAAGCGTTTCTGCGTCCAGATCCTCTTCATCAAGCATGTCTTCTGCCCCAAGCATGTCTTCCTGCTCATAACCAAAGCCTCCAGCGACATCCAGCATCTCCTCGTCAGTCGCTGCAGGCAGGGCTGACGGGCCGAGTTGTGTTGCAGTCGGATCTTGTTGCTGTTGTTGCGACGAGGCCAGAGTCTGATTGGTGCCGATTCCAAATGCGTTGAGAGCTGTTGCCATCTGTGTCGTAGGTGTTGGCGCAACAGCACCTTGGGCGGTGTTGCCGGGCATAGTGTTGAGACTGAGCGAAGGACGGCCGATGGAAGAACTGGGCCTGGGCTCGGAGTTGGGACCGTAGTACTGTTCGGCTCTTTCTGCGGCGTTGGAAATGCGGCCTCGCCAGCCAGACGACTTGACTTGCGTACCTAAAAGCAAAGGGTAGAAGCGTTAGCAAAAGTCGAGTCAATGTATGAGTCAGGTGATCGTCTGAAACACCCTGGTCGCTTCAAGAACAGATGATGAATTGCCTGTGCTGTTTGCGACATGCAGTGTGCAGTATGCTTTCAATCGTAGAGTCAAATGGAATGAGGTAAGGGCTTTCACCCTTTTTTTTACTTACTATCTTCCTGGTACCCTGCTCTTGATTACTGTGGGTACGAGAGGGACCTTTCGAGGCCTGTGGGGTGATGAGTCCGGAGCTTGGTGTAGTTGTGAAGCTCGTAGCCTCTTTTAGCAAACGCTACTCAGTCTTGGACAACTTGGGCCTCTCTGGTAGGAGGTCCTCCTGCTCGTCTTGTTCTTCAGCTTCATCCTCGACGTCTGCGTTGTCGTTCTCATTGCGCGCTTCAACATCATCTGCATCCTCGTCACCTGGTCGGGCCTTCGCGCGCTGGTCGGCTTCCTTAAGGGCCTCAGCTAGCAGTCGCTGCGCCTCATCGTACTGCTTTTGTGGAAATGCGTCCTTAGAGACTGCGTCACGACAATCTTCGTTCAGTAGGCGTACCGCCTCTTGGGCGTGAGCAACGAAGAATGGATTGTCGTCGTCAGTGGAAAGGATCATGTTGCAGCGAGCACGAATCAACAGCGGAAGCTCGGACTCCAGCAGCAATTGGTTGGCTAGCGTGAACGCCTCATCCTCACGATCATCATCGTGGTAGAGCTTCATCATCTGCTGGTATCGCACGTAGAAGTATTTGCCCAGCTCGTTGGTAATGCCGGCTGGAGGAGTCCAGTAATCTTCCCGATCTGACTCCTTGCTGCCCATCTCTGCTGATTGTCGTGGAGGTGGAGATGGACGTGGAAGTGTTGGTGTAGTGAGTGAACAGCGCGTGGGCAGGCGGACCGGCTCTGGGAAGGAGCTATACGCGTCGCGCGTTGATCGCCGACATTTGCGAACCCGAAACCGAAACTCTGTCCGTGACCATTCATCGCTGCTTCACAAACCGCAACTCTTCAACGTTCTAGGCACTTGTACTCCATTGTATGCCGGCGAAGTTCGAATGTCACGGCGAACAATACCGTGAGCATAGTAATTTCAGTGGCGAATTCATGTTGTCAATGGCCGCTCATGCCCATCTTGTCTCCAGATTTCATATTGGACTCCATCTTTCTCTTAGGGTAATTTTCATCCCCTTAGGGTAAATTTTGACCTCCCAATAAATTTGCTGTAAACAGAATCTGAATGCATCATCGCGTAGAATATTTTATTGTAACAATTTTCATGTATTTTGGGCCTATTCTGACGTTGTCGTGGCTTTGGGTCTTGAAGGGACGGAATTCTGCACATTTGAAAATAGCTGATTTCCGAGAAGATATTTTCATTCACTATAAGCTCCATCCACTCTGTCAATGATCTGGACGATTCTTTGGTCTCTTAACAAAGGAGCCAAACTTGGCGGCAAGCATGTGTACAAAATCACAGAGCACTATGTCTATCTATAGTCCGCGCTAGGTTTCCAACCTCATATCGATAGGCGATTTTACCCACATCACTTCAGTACTGGTCAGGCCAGCTTCAGCCCTCATCCATACACCGTGACCATCACTATAGTCACGGTCTTGTTCAACATCGTTAGCAACGATACCTGTTGCCACTAGAATGATATCTCCAAGCGACTGCTGACAATGCGTCCCAAGAGGCGCTGACCGACATTGACTAACATAACGCTTCGGCAGACCTCTTCAGCATAGCTCAACTCGTCTTCGATTGCAATGTTCAGACGGAGAGGATTGAACGAGAAACGATTTTGCCCGAACGGCTGATCATCGGCGACTCGATAGGGCAATGGATATGGATCGAGGCCGCCATGATGGAGCCTATCTCGTGCTATGGCACAGGTCAAGCGCGAGGAGGAGGAAAGTCCATGATCGAAATACCACCATATGCCTGCAAATTTGTTGCCCTCACATGTCCACGCAACATGTTCGTCCTTCTATCACTTCTCTTCGGCCCACTTCTCGTATCAGCCCTCGCTGAGACTAATGATACGAATCCATTCCCGTTGTCCACCTGTAATGGCGTTGAAATCAAAGATATAACCGTGTCGGCCCTCCAATCCCATTTTGCCTCTGGCCGTCTCACATCGGTTCAACTCTGCCAATGCTACATCGACCGCATCTCACTCACAAATCCCTACCTTCGCCACGTCATTGACGTTAACCCGGATTGGCTCTCCATCGCCCATTCGCTCGACATTGAAAGATCCGAAGGGAAACTACGCGGACCACTCCACGGAATCCCAATATTGACCAAAGACAACATCGCCACCCTGGACAAACAGAACACCACGGACGGCAATCTGGCTCTCCTTGGAAGTAAGGTCAAGGACGACGCCTTCGTGGTCAAAAAGTTGCGTGCAGCGGGTGCAGTTCTATTAGGTCATGCCAATGAGTCCGAGGACGCAGACCATCGGGCTGTGATCGCATTTGCAGAAGGTTGGTCTGATCGCGGCGGACAGTGTCGAAACGTCTGGAATGGAACGCAATCGACTGCAGGTTCTTCGACTGGTAGTGCGCAAGCAGTAGCCGGATATAATGTTCTCCTGAGTATTGGGACTGAGACACATGGGTCTGTGTTACATCCCGCTGGACATGCGGGAGTCGTGGGGTTAAAGCCTACCGTCGGGTTGACGAGTAGGGACGGTGTTATACCTGGCTCTCATAACAGAGACTCAGTCGGAACCTTTGCTAGAAACGTCAAGGATGCGGCGGTCTTGCTTGATGCGATGTACGGAGCGGACGAGAACGATGCTTGGTCGATCGCGCAAGTCGGGAAGACTCCAGATGAAGGCTACGCCCAGTTTGCTACGAATTCATCGGCGCTAAAGGGTGCTGTCTTTGGTATTCCGTATCCGATCTGGTGGTCGACGATTGCTGGGTTTCGAGCGCCGGGGAATGAGGCCAAGTTCCTGCGACGTCTAAAGCAGTTGGAGGAAGCTGGTGCGACGATTGTCAACATGACTGAGCCTTTGCCGTATGCGCTTGAAATACAGAATGCATATGGCTGGGGTGATGCAGTAGATACACCATACTGGCTCCAAAGCGCACGTTACCTCAACGTGGACATGTACAAAGGGTACACGGAATGGCTACAGGAAAAGATCACATGGCCAAACGGAACGGGTGGAGGGTTGCCGTTGGAGAACCTTGGAGATATGGTGGTATGGAACCAGCAGAACAATGATACGACAGGTGCCCTCGGAGGTGGTTATGTATGGAGGAGTGGACAGGACGCGCGGTTCTGGTATAGATAAGCTATTCGTGTCTATAGAAAGGCATTCATTCACTTGACTGTCTCTATCTCGTGACAATATGTCCATCTCCTTAGCCTAAGAACACTACGTTAACCACGTTAGTCCGTAGACTTTTGTGTATCAAAAGGTAGTCGTCTTGCACCGTAAGCCTAGGTCCCTAATAATGCTTGCCTATGCGAATGTTCTGTCTCTAAGCAGACCCTTACTAATCAAGTCGTCGTCGTAGGTGTAAGTGTAAATGTAATAAGTGCACTTTCTATTAACAAACTGCTACTGCCTACCTTCTACGATACCTGCCTTCCGAACCCTCCTTCTAGATCTAATAATAATACCTATACCTACGGACACTCCTTGCCTTAGTATATTATTAAATTCCTATACTATATTAAATTTAAAGCTCTTATATATCTTTACTATCTATAATGTCTTATAAATCTTCTTAAAATTAATATACTCTAATAGAATTAGTAGATAACTACTAGAGACTATTAGAGCCTTTAATTCTAAGAATATTAATATAATATAAGTAAGAATAGAGTAGCTAATCGAAGTTTAGGCTATTAATAAAACGTATATATCTAGGTTAGTCGTTATTCTAGTATATCCTTATAAATAGTATAGAAGAGATTAGTAGTAGAAGAGAATCTAAGCTAGAGAATAATAGATATAAGTAGATAAGTAGTATATATAGACTATTATTAAAAGCTTATATATTATTAGGATTACTCTAGATATAGAATAGATTAAATATTAATAAGCCTAGCGTTAGGTATATAGATATAGATATTACTACTCTATAGCTACTATAAAGAGTAAAGCTTTAGAATATAAACTCTAGCTAGTAGCTAGAGCTTAGCGTTCCTAAAGTAAGTAGTAGCTTAGTACGTACTATTTCTTTTCTTTTAGACTTAGCTTAGAACCTAGCTTCCTTCTTTATTAAATATATTAACTTCTATAAAGAACCTCTATATATACGTTATTTCTCTATAATATTACGTTCGATTATTATAATAGAATCTATCTATAATTAAGTAGTAGAGAGTACTAGAAAAAAGGTAGAAAAAGAACCTATCTAGGTACTAATCTAGTAGAAGATACTACTATATATAGTTAAGAATATCTATACTTAATAGAGTAAGCTAGAAGCTACTTATAAAAAGTCGGAAGCTACTAGAACTCTAGCGTTATCTACTATAAATATACTAGAAGATAGCTTATTAGAAGTCCTTTTTAGAAAGCTACTTAAAGTACTTTTAGCCTTAGGCTCTAGTAGTAATACTATAGAAGCTATAGGACTTTATAAATAGAAGCTTTTAAAATAGAATAGCTAAGCTAATACGTTTTAAGACTACCTTATAAAGCTAAAGAGTTTATACTAGGTACGCGCTACTATAAAACCTATACTCTCTATAGAGTATTACTAGAATACTATCTATAATACTCTTCTAGTAAAAGAAAGAGTTAGAATAAAATACTACTAGGAAAGT